>JARYGA010027294.1:0-41480 GCA_030545235.1 Helianthus tuberosus
TGTTACGCATGTGGTTTCGTTTCAAATAAGCGCTTCATCGAAGTTCAAATATTAATTCGCTAAATCTAATAATTGATTTGTGATTCGAATGACCCGCATTATTGTAATTGTTGGCTCCTTTTTTATCAAGTCAACACATTTTCTTGAAATTTCTCTTCTTTTCAAGTTACATACATGGTTTTTCGTTGTGACCACGCCGAAGGTTTTCTTGTCGATACATATACTTATTGTCGGCTTGCGCCGAAACCAAGATTCAATTGTTTGAAACTTGTTCATTACACATATTCAATTCAAGACACCATATGATGTATTGAAAGCATCATATTCAAACTCGTATTAACAAGTGTTCCATTTGTTTCGAGTCGTGGTAGACTTGTTTGATCTTCGTCTCCTTGGAATCATTTGTAGACTTCAACACCTTGTGGTGGTATTTTCATTAACTTGAAGCTTGTGCTAATCTCGTTTACACATCTCATGCGCGGATTTAAATTTTTATTTATTGATTTGCCTTAAATCCGCTTTGATTTATCATATTAAAGCAGTCTTAACACAATCGTGTGTTAAGACAGTGGTACACAAATTTATTTCTATATTCCGGTGTACCTATTAACGGTTCTTTCATAATCGATCGAATGCTTTGCGATATTTATTGCCTTTTCATCGTCGATCGAAAACAGTGTTTCTTTGATGTTCCATTTTCAATTGAAAATTCTATGATGTCATTCGAGACAAACTTTCAGATTCACTTTATTACGCTTTCATTTGATTTCAAACACGGTGAATTTGTTTGAACACCGCTATTATTGAATTATTTAAATCACTACGACACCTTGTGGTGTCAGTACAAACTTGTGGCTTGGGCTAATCATGATTGAGCGTTTTATGCAAAGCACATGTGATACTTGTTCGATCACCGCTATATTTGAATTGTTTCATTCACTACGACACCTTGTGGCGACAGTAGAACTTGCAGCTTGGGCTGATCATGATCGAGCGTTTCATGCAAAACTATTTCATTGAACTTGTTGGTTCTAAGTTCCATTTAGTGGATGTTATCATTTTTAGAATTCATTTGCATATTATAAACGTCCACTTGAAATTCTATTGGTTGAAATTCCTCTTTTATTGGACCCCTGTTAACTTGGTCAGTATGTCTCGTTTCCTTTGACATTATTCGTATTTACTTACGCATAACGTAACTCTAAGGAGTTAACGTAGTCTAAATTTTGAGGACAAAATTTCATTAACACGGGGAGAATGTGAAACCGGTGATTTACGGCTCCTAATTACGTGATTAATAGACGAATAATGTGACTACGACGGATACCGACATTATTTTTACACGTTTTTAACCCTGAAATATTATTTTACTAGGCTACGGTAATTTCGGTTTTAAAAACATGTCTCGTAGGAATTACGGGCACTTACACATGAGATGGGCTTGTGGCCCCTGGGCCCAAACCCAAAACCCGCAAGCCTAAACCTGCACATAATATGCAAGATCTCTATAAAATCTTAACAAATCTTGCAAAATCTCTTTAAGATCTCCAAAATCTCTATAAATCTCTCCAAGAGATTTTTGTCTCAAAAAGATGGAACACAAGAAATCTTATGAGATCTACAAGATCTATATAAGATCCATATCCCCTCATTCCTTTCAACACTCAAACAAATACACAGAACCATGTCTGCCATCTCCTCTGTGATATCTGTTGGTGCATACGTCTGTCGACTTCGTCTTGTATCGAGTCTTGTATTGTACTAAATAAATCAGGGCACGAAAAACGAGGAAATGGGTTTTTAGGTAATTCCGCTTGAAATGACACTGTGTCATTTCAAACGAAATCGGTTTGATAATTCCGCTTGAAGAGTGTCAGTTCAAACAAAATCAGGAATGTTAATTCCGTTTGAGTGATTTCGTGCGGAATTAGATTCCGTTTGAGTTTGTTTCAAACGAAATTAGGCAGCCTATAAATACCCTTAGTGTCTAGTCATTTGTAACAATTCTGATTCCGGAAGCGAAGCTCTGCCGAAGTGTTTACAACATTGTAATTGATCTAATATCAATCAAAAGACAGTTTAAAGTGATTTCTCTTGCAATTCAGCTGAAATAACACTGATACATCTGTTTCCGCCTTTTGTATTGGTGAAGTTCTCTTCTGATCGACTCATTTGGGTCACAAAACGATCCTACAAGTGGTATCAGAGCTCAGGAGGAAGAGTTCTTATCATTTCAGCTGCAAATTCTGATTTCTACACCTTCTTTTCACAATTAAACTTGATTTCACGGTTAAAATGGCTTAATTTTTACTCATTATATGCGAAACTGTGTTTTAACAAACCCTAGAAAGAATCAGACTCTAATTCAAAGTAAAACATGATCAATTTTTGAAAAAATTGTCCGAAAGGTTAATTTCGTTTGAACGATTGATATAGTTTCGCTTGAACAGTGCATCATTTCACACGAAATTAGTAATTTCGCTTGAGTGATTTCGTTTGAAATCAGTTATTCCGCTCCAAACTGTGATTCCGTTTGAAAGGGGTGTTATTTCACACGCGATTAGTTATTCCGTTTGAAATGGGTGTTAGTTCACACGAAATCAGGTGATTCCGTATGAAAAGATATTTCGTGTGAAGAGGGATTTCGCTTGAAAACGTGATTCCGTGTGAAAGGTTGATTCCGTGTGAAGAAGGTTATTCCGTTTGAAATTGACTGTTTGGGAATTTGTGAAAACTAAATCATGGAGAACGAGTTTTATAACGCCTTTGCTAGTCCGATGACTATAGCTCAAAATACATTACTTGAAAATGAGACAGGAACAACACAAAAACCACCGAAGCTTATGGACATTGATGATTTTAGTGGATGGTCTGAACGTTTTGGTAACTGGGTTGAAGCATATCATTTAGACGCATGGGAACATACTGAAATTCAATATACTAGAGAAGTTGGGAATAATCAAGTGAAAATACCGATTAGAGAATTAAGTGACGTGGAGAAAAAGAAATACAAAGATGAGAAATTGATGATCAGTTTGTTGCAGCAAGTGATTAAAGAAGACATCTTGATCTTACTTCAACATAACGGAAGTGCACATTCAATATGGACAGAATTAGAAGCAAAGTTTCTTGGTAGTGATGATATGCTCAAGAACAAAAAAGTCACTGTTGAAAAAAGAATTTGATCTATTTCGTGGTTTGAGAACGGAGAACACCAAGCAAATTATTGAAAGATATTGCAACTTGTTGAAAAACATGAGCAGATTGGGTATCAACAAAGATAAAGATGAGTTGATTGAGAAACTGGCTGATGCTTTACCACATGATGAGTGGGGCACGTATCTGATGATGTTGAAAAATAAAACAGATTTTAACAAGATCACGCTGAGCGAATTTATTAAACATCTTGAAGCTCAAGAGATGGAATAAAGAAAAATTGCTAGAATGAAGAACTACGATGGAGAACAAGACATTGGGTTGTATTTCAAAGGTGGTGTTAGTGACAAAACAAACTTTTCTCCAAAAGTTGAAACTGCCTTCAATGCGAAAAGTTCTTCTGAAAGTTCATCTAAAGGATCAAGCAGCAAAACAGGATTTACTTCATTTCCAACATTTGATCCACATTTTTCTGCAACAAAGAATGGCAAAGTACTTCAATGCAACATTGCATTAAATCTGGAAAATGATCAAAACTATTCAGAGGAAGTTACTAAAAGTCATATGTCTTTGTTAGTAACTGTGCTTGAATCTTATGGTAGTTTAGTTGCAGGGAGGATCGGGAATCCAATACTTACAAAAGAGGATTACGATCAAGTTGATGCTGAAGAGATGGAGTTGATGGATATAAAGTGGTGCTTGGTGAGCATGTTGAGACGAGCTGAAAAGTTTAAACAAATTACAGGCAGAGATGATTTTCGCGATGCAAATGTTTCAACTTTAGGCTTTAATAAATCTAAAGTCACTTATTTTCGTTGAAGGGAAAAGGGGCATTTCAAGAGAGAGTGCACAAACCGTGAAGCCAGTGGAGCTCAAAATCCCTTTGGAAACAACGACTACTATCGAAAGGCGATTTACCATTAAGTTGCTCAACAACCGTATCAACAAGAACAACCACAAACTGCACATGCTAGGAAGGTGATTGAAGATTCAAAGAAAGCATGTCTGGTCAATCAAAATGATGGAAGTTCATCAAAAGATTTCAGTTGGGATAAATATATTCCAGCTGACAATAAAGCATGTCTGATAAACCAAGATGATGAAAGATTACCAGAAGGCTTTAGCTGGGAAAACTTTAGTTGGGATAATTATTGTCCAGACAAAGAGATCTTAAAAGCTAAAGCTTTTGTTGCTCATGTTATTAATGATTATACTGATGAATATTGGGCAGAAAAATACAGAAAAGTTGAACAAGCTGAAGCTGAGAAAAGGAAAAAAATGTGAAGAAGAAAAGCAAATGAGAAAAGCTGAAGCTGAGAAAAAGAAAAAAGTTGAAGAAGAAATTCAAGTGAGAATAGTCAAAGAAGTTCCAGCACTTGAAATTAAAACAGATGCTGATGCAGTCAAGGTTGCTGAAAAGTGCATGAACTGTGATTCTCTGATAAAGCAGAACAATGAATTACTACACAACATCAAAAGGTTGAAAGAATCATATGATGTTTTGAACAAAGCCATGAATTGATACAATGAGGCAAGCAATGAACAAGCCATAGCAATGAATACTCTCAAAGGAGCATACATAAGACAGCTTGATGATGTCAATTATTTCACTGGGATATGTGGTGAGCTTGAATTGAAGTTAGAAACACAGAAAATAGAAACCGAAAGAGTTAATAGATTGTTAAAAAGTTACTCATGTTCTACTTTTGTGGTTGTCAGGATTTACCCATTAGTGGAAAGCTTGAAGACGTTTGAAGAAGAAAAGACTTATGACAAGAAGAGTTCTGAAACAAAAGAAGATGATGAAGTGAAGATTTTTGGTAAGAAACCAAGTGTTGTCTATAACAAATGTCCACCCCCGGTCGAAAATGGATATTCTCCTCGAAATCCAAATTTAGAAAGAGTAAAAAAGGCAACAAACTTACAGTGGGAGTCTGAGTCGTCAGATAACTTGCTAGAAAACATTGATGTCACGTTCACATCATCTGACACTGATCATGAGTCCGAGTTAATAAAAAGTGTGGTCGATCAGGTGTTGGATAAAGATGATACAGAGTAGTCAAAGTCGGAGTCAAAACCAGAGTCAAAGTCTGAGTCAACTGCGTCAAAGTCAACATTCGAAAAGGACAAACGGGTTTATAATAAAGAATTTTTGTTATCAAAATCTAATTTGAATGACGAACCGATCAAAGTAGCATATACTTTGAAAGATTCTGACAAATTATATTCTGATGAGATTTTTCCAATAAGAGGTGTTAAAACCGAAATGATCAAAAAGGTTTTTAAGCTAATAGAAATTAATTTTTCTGAAATAAAAGATGAAAATCTTCATGAAAAACCTAATCCTTACACCTCAAGAGTTCAACAACGTTTAAACAAGAAAAAGGGTTATAGTTCTGGTTTTCAAAAGAAACCAAACCATAACGGTAATTTCAAAAAGAGAGGTATTGGTTTTGTTTCACCGAAAAATCATAAAAATGAAAAAAATTATAAACAAAAAACTGTGTTTGTTACAGGAAAAACATCAGAAGAAGAAAAAGAGCAAGTGTTCAGAAAGCAATCTAACAAAGAATTCCTTGTCAAGAAGTAAGAAGAGATGAAGAAAAGTGTTGCTCAGAAGAAGATAGAGACTAGAACCTGTTTTCAATGTAAAACAGTTGGTCACATTGCTAGAAATTGTCCGAAGGCAATACAAACAAAACAGGGAGTCTCTGGTAAATTGAAAGAAAAGATTTTTGAGAAAACCGAATCACCAACAAACAGATTTAAAGTTTTTGAAAATTCAACGTTTGAGGTTGGTGAATGTTCGAAAAATGTTTACAAAATGAAGGAGAAACTTAACAATCAAAAATGGATTGTTAAGAAATCAAGTGATAGTTCTGGTGATGAATCTGATTTCACAAAATCAGAGGAGCCAATAGTTGTCACACCCCGATCACGTAAAACAACAAAACGTGGCGGAAACGTCGGGGAGTGTTGTAACAGAATCATTGTTTCATAACACATGGAAATTGAAATATTGTTTTATTGATTTAAAATAGTTACAATGTCTTGACAATCAAAGAAATAAAACATAAATAACTAGTCGTGCATCTTTTATTGTCACTAAAGCCCAAGTCCGCCTAAGTGTATCTCGATAAGTCCTACACATCAACTCCTGAAAACACATGTGAAAATAGGTACGTCAGCATAAAAATGCCTGTGAGATACATAGGTTTTGTGAAAAATAGGATTCATGACTTGTAAGTTTAAGAAAATGTTTAATAAAGTTTAGTCATGAACCTTGTAAATTGATTTGTTTTGTAAATCGTTTGAAAACAATAAATTCAGATGATATGTATAAATAAGAGAATAATGTAGGGTTAAATGAATAACCATGTAAAATGAGTTCGTATACGATAAGTTGTTTGTAAAACAATGTCTTGTGAAAAGTATGTTATTTGTATAAAATGTTATATGTCTCAAATTGAAATGATTCAAATAACGCTACGATATGTAATACCATACAAACACTTATATATAGGAAGTACCAGCGGCGTATCCACCACGCTTGTATCATATTACACACGCCTCGTTACTTAAATCACTTACTCAAACCAAACCATCAAGATGTAATGTTTAACAATTGTAGAAATGTTTATGTATAGTCCAAAGTCTATTTTCAAATGTAAATCATGCCAACAGATATAAATGGTTCACACGGTTCAACAGTTACAAACGGTTCATATAATCAAATGGTTACGACGGTTCACATAGTCAAATGGTTACAACGGTTCAAAATGTAATATTATGTGTTCATATGCTGGATGAGCATATGCAACAAAATGTACTGTAAAACAATGTACTAAGTATGCACACAATGGACATACATAGCATGAAATGTAATGTAAAACAATGTACTAAGTATGCACACAATGGACATACATAGCATGAAATGTAATGTAAAACAATGTACTAAGTATGCACACAATGGACATACATAGCATGAAATGGTAAAAGAGGGGTCTATGTACTCACTTGAGATTGCTTAGTAGTCCTTGAGTAACAACCAAACAATGCTAAAGATCACGGATATCAAACGGCACCTAATATAGGTAACTATGTTAATATACCGGACCTTAATCGGAGGATCGGATAGAATGAGGGTTCGTAAACCAAATGAGTATGGGAACTCATGTAATATGGTTTAACAAAGCCCACATACTAAAATGAAACCTAACCTAAGTGCTTACGACCCATTACGACCCGTTTAGGTAGCTTATGCTACTTTAACGCGTCGTTTGCGTAAAACGCGTTCAGAACGCCTAACTAGCCCTATGATAAGTAAAATATGCCTTAACATGTCTAATATTGTTGCCAAATCAGTTTAGATATCAAAAGTTATGTTACATATGCTTAAAATGAATTTTGGCGTAAAAAGGGTATTTTGGTAATTTACCTAAGGCATATAAACTACCTATCATACATCTAACTACACGTCGTGACCATAAGGTATAACCTCGGAAGGTTATTCCCTATATAACTATGGTCACCTTATATGTTTGATCGGATCCTAATGATCGACCAAATGGGTCGGGTTCGAAAGTATAAGCGATTGTTTAGATCGCTTACCTTACGACCCTATATAAGCACTAAACTAAAAGTGATGAGCTAAGCATGTTAAAACATGCTTAACTAAGTTTAGAGAACAGGTATGGTATCAAAACAAACGGTTTTGATACCTAAGAGTAGTTTGGTTACAAAATACGCAAGAATACGCATTTTGGCCGAAACTACGACTCGTCACTGAGCCTTGATAACGTGGTAATCAGTAGGTATAGTCACTAGGGACTATAACCATCGTGATTACGCTCACGTTATGAAGTTCAAACAAACTTCGCATTGACCATAAACTGGTCAATGCAGAAAGTCAAACAAAGTTTGACTTTCACGACAAAACGAATAAAAGAACGAAAGAAGACTTACAAAGGGTCCCCGCAAGATTTGATTCCAAGTAATCTCAGGTAGGAAGTGTATAAACACAACCACTTAGAGAAAAACTCAGATCAAATGTGGGTTTTGAGTTGTGAATCAAAGGGTTATTTATAGGATTTGGACCACCGTTAGGATCCTTCCTCGAATACCGTGCTTTGATCTTGTCCCTACACTTGTTGGTAACCCCATGTGCATCATATTGGCCCCCCATAAGCAGGAAACAACATGTGGAATTGGGTTTAGAGTGCACAAGAGCTATTAACAGCTGTTAAAACAGCTTTTGCTGATCTGAAAGGGCCTCGCGTGACGCCTAGGGGGCTAAGTGTCACGCCTAGGTCCTTCTAATCAGCAAATAGTTTCCAAAGTTCCCATTTCAGTCCCCGTTGTGTATTAAGGCCATTTACGACATGTTTAAGGCTCGTTAAGTCAACTTTAAGGCCCTAAAGTAATGCCTAAACATTGTGGACATGAAACATGCTCAAAAATATCCCGGATGTTGGTTCGTTTGGTCGTACGATCGCGATGTTCACTTAATTACGACGAGATGCGCATAAGCGCGAAAAACGATCCAAATTGCATGACGAATGGATTTTTCTTATGCCAAACACTAAAATAAAATATTTTAGTGCTTACATAAATTTTTGGTTGTCCGGATGTATTCAGAACGTAAGTTATGCGCGAAAGTGCAAACTTGTTCACTTTTTGACGCTTTTAGTCCCTGAATTACCCCAAAGTTTATTTTAGCACACCGAACCCCTCAAAGCTTATTTCTAAGCTATTTAAAGGATATTTATGGTATGTTTAACTTATGGTCATGTTCCAGAATGCCTGTTACAGTTCAAATCGGCATACTTTCGCAGTTTGTCGAATTTAGTCCCTGTAAGCGATTAAACTTGATTTTGCCATACCAAAGCCTTCGAAACTTATTTCTAAGTTATGTAAAGGTTATTTAAGGTATGTTAAGCCTATTTCACTATTCTGGAGTGTTTGTTGCATTAAACTGGTTATATTTACGCATCAGTGCGCGTATAACCTTCCAGAAAGTGATTTAAAGCTTGAAATCGAACAAAAATTGATATGTGTAAAAGATACACATATTTATACAGCTCCCAAGTATGAAATACAATATTTCATTGGCTTGGTATTTGTTTGATGGTCTCAGTGACCCAGGTGTCACAATAGTTGCTAAGAAAGAAGAGAAGTCAGTTCTGCCATTGGATGATGAAAATTTTCCACCATTGCGGGCTGAAAATTTGAAATCTAAAATTGGTAAAGTTGAAATTTAAAATCATTTTTTTCCTGAAAAGAAAGAATTTGATGTTAAAAAGGCTTTTAACCCCACAGTGCAAAACATTTTTGGAAAAATGATTGATGGGAAAGTAAAGGGGGTTAAAGATTTCTATGAGAAAAGGATGGAAGGTAAGCAACCGAGTGTTGGTAACTCGGAATCTCCCACGGTCTATCAGGCTTGGGAGAAAATCTCTAACTGAAAAACCTGACTTGCCGGAGCTCCCAAGTTGGTAATCACGGAGCATGAACCGGCATCATTCTTGAAATATTGTTTTTGAAGAGGTATGACTTGCCGGAACTCCCAGGTTGATAAGTGTGGAGTAGGAATCGGCATCTTGAGAATTCAACCTACAAATGGTAATGGTTGGTAAGCAAACCTTGTGGTTGAAAAAGAGGTTGTGATCTTACGAGAGGTTAATCAAGGTCATTAGGTTGAACTTGATTGGACCATTCCTACAAGTGGTATTTTGAAAAACAATGTGATGAACCCCTAACCTACAAAAGGTTTATGAAATCAACAAAACTAATTTTCCAGAAAACCATTTGATTAAAACAAACTTAAGTGTTTTGAAATCAAAATGGGAAAATAGTTTGTTGTAAGGGGGAGTTCTGATTGTTTATGCCAAGTGGATAGCGATTTGAAACAATTTACATCATGTTGTCATTTTCTTGTACAGTTTGTTTTCAAATTTCCTTTAAATGATTTTGAATTTTAGGGAGAGTAAGAATTTCAGAAAATCCAAAAACATTTGAAAATTTGAAAAAGCCAAAAACATGATAAAATGAAAAATGAGTTTTGTTGTGAAAAAGAGGAAATGATAGTACATCAGTGGACTATCACAACATGCTAAAGAATTGGAAAGTCAAAAAGTGATAAACGGTCTCACTGATGATGTGCCAGTAGGTTATTACACATTTAGTAGATTGTGTCGAGATATAAGCTAAATTTCAAACTTGCTTAATTCGTGGGGAAAATCTCTCGGATATATGGGTAACCCCCGAAATCTTGTTTGAAAGGTCCCTCTTTCTGAAATACTAGGTCTTTATACTCAGTGATATCTGGGGTATTATCCCGGGACTTCTGATTTTGCGGAAGCAATGGCCTAGTCCCCGGAGAATACTTTACGCTTGCTTGAAATATAGCACACCCTCAGCATAAAAAATGATGAAACATTGAAAAATACTAATCATGTGATGTTGAAGAAAAGATCCTCTAAAGGGGACACACCAAAAGTCGAAGCCGTCATCTCTCTGATTTTACGGAAGCAATAGCCTGAGCTCTCACGGCCCTCGTAATTTAACCCCTTACAGATATCATCCAGGTATACTCACCTGTAAGACTGAATATTGGGATCTGGATATGAGAGTATATTCTGAGGTGGGACACGCGAATAAGTTTAAGTGCTTAAAACATTAATATCGTATCTCGAAACAGTTGAACTTTGTGTGAAAATTTAAGTGGACAGGTATACTGACAATCTAAGTGAATCGTTTAGAACTTAAAGTGTTTAAAGCTTAACGGTGTTGGTGGTTTGTCTCATAAACTGATATAATCCTCTTACACAAACTCACAAAAATATTGTATGTAAATATTTCTTTACTGCATTTCATTTAAAATCAAAAATTACAAAAAGATTTTAGTGTGTTTTAGCATAAATTTTTGAAAATTCAAAAAGATTTTCTACAACTGATGTTGGAAAGCTGATTTTCAAAATTCTGAGTGCTAAGCATTATGAACAACAGGTTTGGGAGAAGTTTTTTTAATGAAAAATGGTTGTTTACAAGTGGTCATCGGAAACTTTTAAATGATAAATCATTCTGAAAAATACCTGCAAATGATATAATTTTATCAAAATCTTAAATTTGTGAAAATTTATTTTGAGGTAGAGATTGTGCAGGATTAGCCAGGTTTTTGATCCAGAGCAGGATGTGAGCCAGGAATTGTTACTGAACCTGTGGAAAGAGTTTGAGTCAGGTCATGATCTTAGAACCTGAATCAAGAATTCCAGACTGCGATCCCAGCTTAGCGAAAGGGGGAGTCTGATGACATCAAGAGGGAGTCTGAAGATAGTAGAGCCAGATTCAGATCCTGAAAATCAAGAGAAAGAGAAAGAGATTGATTGAGGATGCTTTTAATGGAGAATCTTTGGAGAGTTTGAGTAGACTGATAAAGGCTGAAGGTTTGACAACCGAAGACTCGACACTGAAGACTCGTCAACATCCGAGGGGGAGTCTGTTGGTGCATACGTCTGTCGACTTCGTTTTGTATCGAGTCTTGTAATGTACTAAATAAATCAGGGCACGAAAAACGAGGAAATGGGTTTTTAGGTATTTCCGCTTGAAATGACACTGTGTCATTTCAAACGAAATCAGTTTGATAATTCCTCTTGAAGAGTGTCAGTTCAAACGAAATCAGGAATGTTAATTCCGTTTGAGTGATTTCATGCGGAATTAGATTCCGTTTGAGTTTGTTTCAAATGAAATTAGGCAGCCTATAAATACCCTTAGTGTCTAGTCATTTGTAACAGTTCTGATTCCGGTAGCGAAGCTCTGCCGAAGTGTCTACAGCATTGTAATTGATCTAATATCAATCAAAAGACAGTTTAAAGTGATTTCTCTTGCAATTCAGCTGAAATAACACGGATACATCTGTTTTCGCCTTTTGTATTGGTGAAGTTCTCTTCTGATCGACTCATTTGGGTCACAAAACAATCCTACAATAACCCGAACTTCCAAGGTTAGTACTGGTTTGACCTAGTGACTCTAATTTCTCATAACTCCTTATTTGCACAATCTTGTTATATTTAACTTGTTGAGTGCGTATTTTTGCTTGGTTATAACTTGGTGTGGTTGGGTGTCCGTTTAAGTGTTGGGTTATTTTTAGGACACGAAAACTGGGCCATCATATACACATTGGGCCGCGAGTGTGTCGGGCCACTCTCACACGCGAACATGTTTGCTTTAGACTATGGTCGGCCCGAGTGTGTGATAATTGTAATGTTTATGAACTTTGGGCCCAGTTCGGTCAAGGAAATCAAGCAACCGCCCCAAACAAAACCTATATCTATTAGTATACGTAATAGGGTTGTTATCATAAAACTCTAAACCAAAAATCAAACACTACCCCCCTCTCTCAACCTTGCGATCGGCAGTAGCTACCCCCCTCGTGAAGTTTACTTCGGATCCAGAAGTACCAATACCTTAATTCGTTTGGTTAGTGTAATCTCTTTATGTTCTGAATTAATATCTTTGTTATGCATGTTTAGTTGCACCAACTCATGATCTTGATTACTGATGTTGTAATATTTGATGAATAATATGTTATGGTCAAATTGTGTCAGAGCATGTGTGGGTAATTAATGAAGGTGATATGCATAATATTAGCATGCGAAAGCATTAATATTGTCAGCCACTATGTTCTTGATTTCATGTGATTGTATATATTGTATTCTTGATTTCCATCAATCCATGTGCACATATAGGTAAGTGACGGCCATGTGAAATTGTGATTGCTATCTCATTAATCCATGTGCACCTCTTGAATATGTGTTTCGAATTAGTCAAAGATGTAAACCTTATCAATTGCTTTAATTGCATGATAAACTATTTGTGATAGACAGGAAATAAATGCATGATTTTATGTGAATGGCAAGTGGTGGTTTTAACTTGTTTAGTGCATGTATAGATAGTATGAATTAAAGAAACTGTTGAAGTTTTGTGATAAATAATGACATTTAGGGAAAATAAAACATGGGCTGTGAATTAAGGTTGGGCCAGCTAACATATGCTGAGTTGGGCCGTATGATTATTATTAGTTTTGGGCGAATTTAAGGGTACTAGTAACATGTAGTTGGGCCTCACACACATATAATGGGTCATGGTCACAGTTTTAGCTGGGTTTAATATAATGGGTCGGGTAGTATAATTGGGTTATATGTGACGCCTTCTGTGCTACTTGATTTTATATGTGAATAATTGCATGAAGTACTTGTATGCGAACCTGATTAGATGTAATAACTATAATAGGACACGATTGACCAAAAGTTATTTAGCAAGTAGACTATCTGCCAAGCAAATCAATGTGAGTTCACACACTTTCTAAGGCATGGGATTCCCGGTGGTTGGGAATGGGTTAAATAATTAAAACGGAACCTACATATCCTCCTTGGGTAGGATATGTACCGCCATCCTCCATGGGTAGGATGCCAATATTAATCTTGCGTATTCTCCTTGGGTAGAATACGTACGTTCGTCCTCCTTGGGTAGGACAACAACCTTAAACTTACTAGACAAAACTCTATCATGAAGTCCCTCATTTTTATATCGACTTAATCGCCGGGCCAATGGCGAGCGGGTCATTAGTTAATAGCGCTATTAGGGTTGACAAGCCTCACACCGTGCCGGTAGGACGGGCGTGTACTAATGGATCTGGGCACTTAGTCAGTGATGATAGACATTGACGTAGGGCACAACTTATTTTCGTCAGTTATCGATATGGTAACGGTCTAGTGGTTCACATGGGGAAGCCCCCACTGATTATGGATATGGTTTAGGAAACAAAGTTACTGGTTAACTCGTGGTTTATGAAACAACTTATGGTTTTCAAAACAAACTTTTAAAACTAAACAACCAACTGTGAACTCGCTCAACATTGTTGTTGACTCGTTGTTACATGCCTTGCAGGTCTATATGCTTATATTATTTGGAACTTGCTGTCTGGGAGGCTGGAGTCGTCATGGGTCGAGATACATGGAATCTCAAAACAAGCTTAACGGTTTATGTACTCTTGGTTTACTAAACACTTTACAAATGATTTATGCTTCCGTTGTATACGATGAATGATATGTAACGTTTGTAACGCTTTATGTTAATAAATGAAAGTTTTATTTAATTTTAATTATGAGTTCAATGTGATTGGTGGCTTGGATCCTGGTATGTCACACGCCTCGCGGGGGTTTCCGCACGTGGTATTTTGGGGGTGTGACAGATTGGTATCAGAGCCATTGGTTATAGTGAACTTGGTTTTAAAAAGAGGAAAAATGTTTTTATAAAACCAGACTATAACCGAACAGTTCTGAAAATGTGAATACGACCATGACACTCAGCTCCAGATTACAAGGTTCGTCTTTCTTACTTATTGCATACATTACGTGACTAGTACACATTTGTTTATGACGAAACATACTAACACACACTCGTCACTACAGCATAATGGCATGGATTGCTTGCTTACCTTATGATGCGTTGATAGTATGCCATAGTCCTTGAATTTTTGTGATCTTATTACTTTGACGACCTCCGTTTGACATCTGAGTTTGAGGAACCATTTGACATGAGTTAGGAGGAGCTGAGATCAACATGCAAATCACAATATTATTGTGGGTGCACACATAATAATAATGTGGGGTGCATGCCAGTCCCAGTGAGGCTTAACAAGTGGAAAAGGGGTTCCGTACTGTTATTAAGTCGATGTGAAACACAACAGTCTATAAGAGTCATAGCAGTGATTGTCTCTTACTTGAACGTGAACTTTTCACTCCTCTCTGAAAATCTCAAAGCTATCGAGTATTACCTGAACACCTAGCGAACCGTGTTGAATGTAGGTGCTTGAACGAACGTCCCTGAGTTGGATGTTGCAACATCGATGATTGGTTGATACCTTTCACACTCCTCTTTGTTTGCTGGAACTCAATGTACTAACGTCTTAAACCCTGAAGTGCGATCACTTCTACAACACTCTGGAAACATATCGTGTAGTACTCAGTCAACATGCAAGAACGATGGACAAGAGGATGAGCGTAGTGCCTTACCAACCTCAGTACTAGAAGGACCCTGTTTACTGGCGACGAACACCAGCGAATTGACTTCAATTGAATCCTTAACACTAGTCAGCGACTTATGGGAGTCAACTCTTACAAACCAATCGGGGTATAAGCGATGGCAAGTAACTATAGTATGGAATGTGTAGCTGCCAACCCAGTGAGTAACGCTTTAGGACGTGGCACAGAATGTGAAAGGATGGACCCTTTTGGTGAAAGATCATAGTGCTCCATTTTAAGCAACGATAGTAGAGGCAACAGTCACGAAAACATCAAGGAACTCACAACCGTAGCCTACAGTATGGAGATGAAGGTGACCTCGACAAGGATTGACTGTGTTAAGTCAAAGTTTCCACACCCAAGGGAATAAATACGGTACTAGGAATTCTCGCAACGGAAACAACAACACTGGAAATAATGCTTACGGAAGGGCATTTAGGATTGGCGTAGGTGACGCCAGGCATTTTAGCAGCATGGTAGCTTGTATAAGTAGCCCTGTTTTGGTTAACCCTGATGCTTCTTGAAACCGAACCTGTTGTGGCCACAACTGATGGCAAGTCAAATGAAACCTCATATATCCGTTGGGATGTAAACTCGACCTTGTGGGACAAGTGTTTGACGTTAACCAACTTTCCGCTATCCTCGATTGTTTGATGCAGTAGTTAGTATGGGTTGGTTATCCATACATCACGCAGATATACCCTGTGAGAAGAAAGCTTTGCGTACCCCCTCTCCCTAGTGGAGAATCGTCGTCTGTTCCAAAGTAACAGAGTTGTGTAGAGGTTAGCATCAATTCTGCAATGAAAGCCCAGAAATGTCTACGAAGGGATTACCCCGCCATCGTTAGCAACCGTTACGGATGTTAAGGCCAAGGAAGAGAGGATCGAGGATCCACCATTCGTTTGTGATTTCTTTTGATGAGCTACTTGAAGAACTTCCAGGACTACTTCCACAACTGCTAGGCAGAATCTCAGCCTGATCTCATGCCAGAGGCAGCCCTGACTACACGCACTCTTACCATCTTGCACCAGGAGGGTTGCAAGAGCTGTCTAATCAACTGCATGATTGTTGAACATAAGTTTTGTCGGACCCAGATTTTCGCGTTGGGGAGCCCAAGTTATATCTGTGAAGATAAGCTTTTTCGTATGTGTACTGATTTTCAAGAACTCAATAAGGTGACAGTTGAGAACCGTTTGCCACGACCATATATTGACAACCTGTCGACTAGTGGCAAGGAACGAGCTTCCGTTCGAGGATTGGCTAGCAAACGAACTACCATCAAATGGAAGTCCAGGAGGAGAATGCTCTTAGAACAACAAGTCAAATGCAACGCAGCCATTTCAACTTTGTACACCATGATTATTGATTTGATCAACACACCCGCAGCTTCAGGGATCGCATGAATCGACCGTATTTGTCGACGACGTTCTGAATCATTTTTAGGAGAAAGGAACATCATGGACGACATCTGTATCTTATTTTAGAGCTCTTGAGGGGGGAGCCATCCTGTGCGAAGTCTTGTTAAAGGTAACTTCTGGATTCGAGAGGTACAATTTTGGGTCATATAAACAACGAAGTGGGAATACGCGTGGATCTCGCTAAGACCCATTTTGATAGAAACTGATCGACACCAAAGATCCCTTCGAGGATACGGCAATTTCTTGGTCTCACCAGCTGCTATCGCAGATGTATCACAGGATTTTCGAAGATCGAGCAGCTTAAATCTCTTTAGCACAGCAGGGTGCTGTGTTCGAGGGAGATAAAACAGGAGGACGTCTTTTCAGCTTTCGAATCCCAACTCTGCAACGCGCTGCGCATTGGATTTAGTGGTATACCATGATGGTCCGAATCAGAGTCCCAATTACACACCGACGCAACACGAGAGAGTGATGATTTACATGACAAATTTACCAAGAGGAACTGCATGACACACAACTGGCGGTAAAAAGTAGCTTTGGGATTTTGGATTGAGGCATTACTTGGACGGTACCAGATACGTTATTTAGACCGATCACAAGAGCCTCCCGTGTACCTTGGCTTCGACAGAACTAAATCAGTTAATGGCATCGCTGAAGGGAACTTTAGGATGATTGCAACTATGAGACTTGAACGTGCACGAGCTTTGTAGCTCACTATCGACTCTAACTTACCTGATCAGACTCTCTCTGTTCAAACTGGAGAACTAAAGGAAGAGGATTTTTTCAAGTTGAACCTATGCGGGGCATGGGGAAGCAACCTTTGACAGGTTGGACGATACTCGTTACCTCATGGAACGAATGTGGGTCTCATTATACGGCAACTGTAGGGAACTAGTGTTGTGCAAAGTACACCGGCTTCGATAATCTAGTCATCTGGGTTTTTGATGAGAAGGATTAGGATTTATAAACCTTGTGCTGGTAATCGGGCATGAAGGCCCACCTAGCTAGGTATGGGAATGATCTTTGACTTGTGGTAAATTCAAAGTGAAGTGTTAGCAACCGGAAACACCTATATGGAAAGCGAAACTAGACTGCCATGGATTTGGTCGCTAGTCTACTTACAACTCGAAACGGAAACAATGTCACCTGGATTATCGTTGATTGTCTCACGTAACCAGCACACTTTCTAGTCATCTAGGAAACGGATAAGTTTTCCACACTTGCAGTCATCTACCAGAAAGAAGCGGTTACTAGGCACGGGGTGCCAACCTCCATTATCTCTGATCGCGACCCACGATTTGCATCTGATTTGCGGCAAGCGATGCACAAATCCTTTGGCTCACTGTGACACCTGTGTCACTTCAATCATCAAACAAATACCAAACTAATGAAATATTGTATTTCATACTTGGGACTTGTATAAATATGTGTATCATTTGCACATATCAATTCTTGTTCGATTTCAAGCTTTAAATCGCTTTATGGAAGGTTATACGCGCACTGATGCATAAATATAACCAGTTCAATGCAAAAAATACTCCAGAACATCAACATATTCTTAACATACCTTAAATAACCTTTACATAACTTAGAAATAAGTTTTGAAGGCTTTGGTATGGCAAAATCAAGTTAAATCGCTTACAGGGACTAAAGTTGACAAACTGAAAAAGTATGCCAATTTGAACTGTAACAGACATTCTGGAACATGACCATAAGTTAAACATACCATAAATATCCTTTACATAGCTTAGAAATTGTCTTTGAAGGGTTCGGTGTGCTAAAATAAACTTTTGAGTCATTTAGGGACTAAAAGCGTCAAAAAGTGCATAAGTTTGCATTTTCGCGCATAACTTACATTCTGAATACATCCGGGCATCCAAAAATTTTTGTAAACACTAAAATATTTTATTTTAAAGTTTGGCATAAGAAAAATCCATTCGTCGTGTAATTTGGATCATTTTTGCGTCCGTTACGACTTCCGTCGTAATTAACCGAACAACGCAATCGTACGGCCAAACGAACCGACATCCAAGATATTTTTGAGCACATTTTAAGTTCCCTATACTTTAACTTCATTTTAGAGCTTTGAAATGGGGTTAACGGGGCTTAAACGTGTCAAAAAAATGCATCGAAAACCAAGTTTGGAGCTGCAGGGACCAAAACTGTCATTTCAGCAAAGTTACTGGCTTACGGACCGTAAGCCCTCACCCTTATGGTCCGTAAGGACCTCCCAGAACCTCAGAATGTGGTTAACAGCTGGTTACAGCTGTTAAGCACTCATAAACCCAATGCCACATGTTAATCCCTGATGTTGGGGGGCCAACTTGGGTACCAAGGTGTTGCAACAAATGTAGGGATGAGATTGAAGCACGTTATTCGATAAACGATCTTAATGGTTCTAACATTCCTATAAATACCCAACCCATTCACTTACAAAACCCATAAATCTGATCTAAGAATGCTCTAAGTTGAAGCCATTGCTTCATACCTGAGCTACTTGGATCAAGATTAGCTTGCGGGGACCCTTTGTAAGTGTTCCTTCGTTCTTTTATCGCTTTTCGAGTCCAAAAGTCAAACTATGTTTGACTTTCTGCATTGACCAGTTTATGGTCAACGCGAAGTTCGTTTGAACTTCTTAACGTGAGCGTAATCACGATGGTTATAGTCCCTAGTGGCTATACCTACTGATTACCACGTTATCTAGGCTCAGTGACGAGTTGTAGTTTCGGCCAAAATGCGTATTCTTACGTATTTTGTAACCAAACTACTCTTAGGTATCAAAACCGTTTGTTTTGATACCAAACCTGTTTTCTAAACTTAGTTAAGCATGTTTTAACATGCTTACCTCGTCACTTTTAGTTTAGTGCTTATATAGGGTCGTAAGGTAAGCGATCTAAACAATCGCTTATACTTTCGAACCCGACCCGTTTGGTCAATCATTAGGATCCGACCAGACACTTTAGGTGACCATAGTATATAGGGAATAACCTTCCGAGGTTATACCTTATGGTCGCTTCGTTAAGTAGTTGTATGATAGGTAGTTTATATGCCTTAGGTAAATTACCAAAATGCCCTTTTTACGCCAAAATTCATTTTAAGCATATGTAACATAACTTTTAACATCTAAGCTGATTTGGCAACAATATTAGACATGTTAAGGCATATTTTACTTGTCATAGGACTAGTTAGGCGTTCCGAACGTGTTTTACGCGAACGACGCGTTAAAGTAGCATAAGCTACCTAAACGGGTCGTAATGGGTCGTAAGCACTTAGGTTAGGTTTCATTTTAGTATGTGGGCTTTATTAAACCATATTACATGAGTTCCCATACTCATTTGGTTTACGAGCCCCCATTCTATCCGATCCTCCGATTTAGGTCCGGTTTGTTAATGTAGTTACCTATATTAGGTACCGTTTGATTCCGAGATCTTCTAGCAATGCTTGGTGGTTATCCTAGGACTATTGAGCAATCTCAAGTGAGTACATAGACCCCTCTTTTACTGTTTTCCAAACATTTTGGGGTGAAACACATGTGCCTACCTGTTACTTTCATGCTTTTCATGTTTTCATATCATATGCTTGTTATGTTCAATAGTACACTTATAGTACATGATTTCATTGTGTTTTTGCTATGTATGTCCTTTGTTGCATACCTAGTACATCGTTTTACATTACATTTTATGCTATGTATGTCCATTGTGTGCATACTTAGTACATTGTTTTACATTACATTTTATGCTATGTATGTCCATTGTGTGCATACTTAGTGCATTGTTTTACATTACATCACATCACATGCTATGTATGTTCATTTGTTGCATACTTAGTACATTTGTTATTCACCACATGCTTACATTTTGGTATGACATTTGGTTTTGTTTAAATGGGACAATATACATTCATTAACATTAGCTACGCCGCTCGTTAGTAGGTAATGGTATCATAGGACTTGACAACTCCCATTCTTGAAACCCTAGGTTTGTTTGGGTGGAAGGAATGACCGAATCCGAATACATTTCTAGGTGGACCTTAGACTTTGTGCTAGGGTTTATTCTACAGTCGCAAGGCTTGGATGTATACATTTCACAATACCGCATAGATGTTTATATCAGTATAGCATGCATTTGTTCCACAAAACATAACTTTGATTTAAACCATGTTTTACTTCAATACCTTGTTTTTGTGCATTTTACATATGGTTTAGTTGATATATTTCACTTACCATACGTGATATTTTGGATACACATTACATGATTTGCATTAGACATAAACATTTTGACATTGATATACACAATTCATGATTTACATTAGACATAAACATTTTGACATTGATATACACAATTCATGATTTACATTAGACATAAACATTTTGACATTGATATACACAATTCATGATTTACATTAGACATAGACATTAGACATGGTTTTCACACAAACATTTTGACATTTGATTATACATAAACATTTTACTTTGGTGGTTTGGTTTGAGTAAGTGATTTAAGTAACGAGGCGTGTGTAATATGATACAAGCATGGTGGATACGCCACTGGTACTTCCTATATATAAGTGCTTGTATGGTATTACATATCGTAGCGTTATTTGAATCATTTCAATTTAGACATATAACATTTTATACAAATAACATACTTTTTACAATACATTGTTTTACAAACAACTTATCTGATACAAACTCATTTTACTTGGTTATTTACTTAACCATGTATTATTCTTTTATACATATATATCATTTGGTTTTTTTTATCACTTTTCAAATGATTTGCAAGACAAAGCAAATTACAAGGTTCATGACTAAACATTTTCTTAAACATAAGTCATGAATTCTATTTTCACAAAACCTATGTATCTCACAGGCATTTTTATGATGACGTACCTATGTTCACATGTGTTTCAGGATATGATGCTTAGGATTTATCAAGATACACTTAGGCGGACTTGGGCCTTAGCGGCAATAAAAGATGCAAGACTAGTTATTTATGTTATGTTTCTTTGATTGTTAAGACATTGTAACTCTTTTAATCAATAAAACAATATTTCAATTTCCATGTGTTATGAAACAATGATTTTGTTACAACACTCCCCGACGTTTCCGCCACGTTTTGTTGTTTTACGTGCTCGGGGTGTGACAGAAAAGTTGGTATCAGAGCCCATGGTTATAGGGAATTAGGTTATTAAGTAATGCTTTGACCTAGTCTATAACCTTCCTAGGACCCTAACGCGAGTTTACTTGCGTTTAGACATAAAATAATACCGTCACCTATCCTTAAGTGACAACCGCAACAAGAACATAAATTTCAAAACCACTTTGAAAACTAATCATTTGTTCTAGGATGATTGATTACTAGGTTTTGAACCCTCTGTTATAAGGTTTTGAACCCCTTTGAATTTTCAAAACCTCGTCAAAGTTTGGGTCTTATAGTGTGAACACGTGCAATCTGGAAGAGTGGATGTCTGTACTCTGAGTTTTCTGTCTAAGGCTAGAGTGTTTATAGAAATCCACATAATCGGACCAGTCACTCTTACCTGGGAACTCTTGGGGTGAGTGTCCACTTATAGGCTAAAGCATGTCTTCACGATACATTAATATGACCCGCTTACTTTGATTAGTCACCGTCTCATTTGTTTGCCTTAGGTAACAAACAAATGATCGCAATTTCTATGCGTTATCATTTTTTTTATTTACTGATAACACTTCATTTGTTTCCTCCTATATCTTTCTTTTCCTCCAGAATGTCTCTTCATCGCAACGATGCGCAGATATCCGAGCAGACTGCCAAATTTGCCCAGCGAATAGGCGAAGTAGTCCTGAAGACTGTTGAATTAGCTACTGCCATGTATCGTCTCCAGGATGAAGCAACTCAAGAGTCACCAAAGGAGACAGAGGCCAAGCCTTCACCTAAACCAAAGAAACGTAAAGCTTCAAAGAATCCCGCAGCGGTTGCACCAAAACAGGCAAGACCTATCCAAGTGACAGCACCACCAGCCAAGAAACCAATCAAGGAATCAAAGACCATGGATGAACAGACTGGATCCCCTAAGAAGTCAAAGAAGCGAAAGGCTTCTCAGAACTTCGCCGTGGTCGCTCACAATGGTCAAGCCATCCCCAACCAACCAGCTCAACCCCCTGCTAGGAAGCCATACAATGGAACTGCACCCTTGTGCAACCAATGTAACCTTCATCATCATGCTAGTGTGAAGTGCCGCAAATGCCAAATTTGTGGACTTATAGGTCATACAGCAAGGGTTTGCCCAACTACAGCTGCACCAAATCAAGCAGGACCTAGCCAGGTGTTAACACCACCTGCTAAGAAACAATACAAGGGAACGGCACCGTCATGCAACAAATGTAAGGGGCATCACCAAGCTCACTTACAGTGTCGTTTGTGTGTATCATGTGGACGAGTTAGTCACCTGGCAAGTGCTTGTCGAATTAACCCAAACCAAAGCGGTCCAAATCAAGCTGGCGACAATCCTGCTCAAGCTCGTTTCTCACCAGGGTCCTGTTACAACTGTGGCGAGATAGGCCATTTCCTAAGGGATTGCCCAAAGCTTGCTAATGCAAATCTAACCCACAGATAAGCATTTAGCTGATTAGAAAATGCTACTGCCTTGAATAATTTGAATCTTATGCTTTTGTATCTTTTGTTGAACCCTAAAACAATCTATTTTGTTTATAAATAAATCGTTGTTCACAATTCTGATGTACAAGTGTAGTATATGTGTGTATGACTTTTCCCTATAATACCTACATCAAGGAACTATGTTCCTTACAAACTGCTCTTGCGAATTTCCCATTCTTGCGTTTGCTCATGATTCCCTTGGAAAATTCTAAGTACTCGTTTCATTCTAAGAAACGAAGTACATGAAATAAAGTGACATTATGAGTAATCGTGCTTTTCACACACCTGTGCCTTTGAATTCTTGGTTAGATAACTAAGGGTATTTTCAAATCTTAAACCCATTACGTTCTGATATTTTTCAACATGCATAGCTTATGTTTTCAAAAACAACCTCCATGATTTCAAGGACATTGTCTATGTTTTCAAAAACAACCTTCATGATCTCAAAATGTTATTAATACCATATAATTACTTATATCAAGTGCATGACTTCAAAAACATCATTCATGATTTCCAAAAACCTTATACATAATTTCAAAATTCATCTCGCATGATTTTAAAACATTTTATAAATATACTTATCTAATACACTTACTTTATGATTTAAAATTTTTTTTCCTCGTACATTGACTTAACCTTCAAATTTCGCTTCATATGTCACCTTGGCATATCGAGCATCTCAACTTCATAAGCATTTTACCTCATGTTTTGACTTAAGCATGTCTAGTGCAAGGTTTTGAAATGCCTCCCGCTCTCCAATTCCCAAAATCCACATGGGATCTTTTTATCTTCACAATTAGACCCTTGTGGATGATTTCCATTCAAATCCGAGTCCTTAATTGGATTCCTTGTATACCCTAATTCGAACATTTCGATTCCTTATAATCGAAATCGAATTTTTTTAAGATCTTCCTATCTTTATAGTTAGATCCTTGGAAATATTTAAAGTGCCAATCAAAATCCACGGATTGGATACCTGGTATGCTTTAAATGCATGTGCACAATTAACAAGATGATAAAAATTAAAGATCAAGATAAACAATTTTGTGGTTATGTGTTTTTGTGTTATGTTTTTCCTTTTGTGGTTTTATTTTCATTATCCAAATCCTCGTAGAACCTTCAATATCTTCATATGAAGGATTCATAGTAGGATATCCAAAGGTACTACCTTAAATCCTTAATGGGCTTCTATGTAATAGTTAAGACCCTTGGATTATATAATACCATTCCATGATTCATAAGAGACCCTTTTAGTGGTCTAGTCAAAAAGAATGATTCAAAAATCTGGTTAAGAATGACATGTGATGATATAAGCTGAAAAGACCCCTTGGTTATCTATTAAAATCATTTATTGATTTAATAAAAGGGACCCTATGGTGGTCTAGTCACAATCATTACAGGCTCGTTCATTGTTTTCTTCCCCTACACATTTTAAGATGCACTACGTGACTATGCAAGGAATTACGTAATTATGGATGCATACATAATTACGAAGTTCAGTGCACGGAAACCACAGTAAGATTTATTATCTGTAAGAACCGATAGTGGCAACAATAACGAAATGTGAACAATGTACAGGAGGTATGGTGGACGCACCAATAACGCTTAATAGACTTGTATATAAGTGTCCCTCCTACATTGCAAGCTTGATGTTATTTAAAGTTCCTAGAAGTTCAAGAACTCTAACCAGTGTTGTTTGGTCTTTTCAACTTCATGTTTCAAACTCTCACAAGTTTCCTCTAAATAAAATTTCGGGACGAAATTTCCTAAAGTAGGGGAGATTGTGACACCAGTGTCACTTCAATCGTCAAACAAATACCAAACTAATGAAATATTGTATTTCATACTTGGGACTTGTATAAATATGTGTATCATTTGCACATATCAATTCTTGTTTGATTTCAAGCTTTAAATCGCTATCTGGAAGGTTATACGCGCACTGATGCGTAAATATAACCAGTTCAATGCAAAAAATACTCTGGAACATCCACATATTCTTAACATACCTTAAATAACCTTTACATAACTTAGAAATAAGTTTTGAAGGCTTTGGTATGGCAAAATCAAGTTAAATCGCTTACAGGGACTAAAGTTGACAAACTGCGAAACTATGCCAATTTGAACTGTAACAGAGATTCTAGAACATGACCATAAGTTAAACATACCATAAATATCCTTTACATAGCTTAGAAATAGGCTTTGAAGGGTTCGGTGTGCTAAAATAAACTTTTGGGTCATTTAGGGACTAAAAGCGTCAAAAAGTGCATAAGTTTGTATTTTCGCGCATAACTTACATTCTGAATACATCCGGGCATCCAAAAATTTTTGTAAACACTAAAATATTTTATTTTAAAGTTTGGCATAAGAAAAATCCATTCGTCGTGTAATTTGGATCATTTTTGCGTCCGTAACGACTTCCGTCGTAATTAACCGAACAACGCAATCGTACGACCAAACGAACCGACATCCAAGATATTTTTGAGCACATTTTAAGTTCCCTATACTTTAACTTCATTTTAGAGCTTTGAAATGGGGTTAACGGGGCTTAAACGTGTCAAAAAAATGCATCGAAAACCAAGTTAGGAGCTGCAGGGACCAAAACTGTCATTTCAGCAAAGTTACTGGCTTACGAACCGTAAGCCCTCACCCTTACGGTCCGTAAGGACCTCCCAGAACCTCAGAATGTGGTTAACAGCTGGTTACAGCTGTTAAGCACTCATAAACCCAATGCCACATGTTAATCCCTGATGTTGGGGGGCCAATTTGGGTACTAAGGTGTTGCAACAAATGTAGGGATGAGATTGAAGCACGTTATTCGATAAATGATCTTAACGGTTCTAACATTCCTATAAATACCCAACCCATTCACTTACAAAACCCACAAATCTGATCTAAGAATGCTCTAAGTTGAAGCCTTTGCTTCATACCTGAGCTACTTGGATCAAGATTAGCTTGCGGGGACCCTTTGTAAGTGTTCCTTCGTTCTTTTATCGCTTTTCGAGTCTGAAAGTCAAACTATGTTTGACTTTCTGCATTGACCAGTTTATGATCAACGCGAAGTTCGTTTGAACTTCCTAACGTGAGTGTAATCACGATGGTTATAGTCCCTAGTGGCTATACCTACTGATTACCACGTTATCTAGGCTCAGTAACGAGTCGTAGTTTCGGCCAAAATGCGTATTCTTGCGTATTTTGTAACCAAACTACTCTTAGGTATCAAAACCGTTTGTTTTGATACCAAACCTGTTTTCTAAACTTAGTTAAGCATGTTTTAACATGCTTAGCTCGTCACTTTTAGTTTAGTGCTTATATAGGGTCGTAAGGTAAGCGATCTAAAAAATCGCTTATACTTTCGAACCCGACCCGTTTGGTCGATCATTAGGATCCAACCAGACACTTTAGTTGACCATAGTATATAGGGAATAACCTTCCGAGGTTATACCTTATGGTCGCTTCGTTAAGTAGTTGTATGATAGGTAGTTTATATGCCTTAGGTAAATTACCAAAATGCCCTTTTTACGCCAAAATTCATTTTAAGCATATGTAACATAACTTTTAACATCTAAACTGATTTGGCAACAATATTAGACATGTTAAGGCATATTTTACTTGTCATAGGACTAGTTAGGCGTTCCGAACGTGTTTTACGCGAACGACGCGTTAAAGTAGCATAAGCTACCTAAACGGGTCGTAATGTGTCGTAAGCACTTAGGTTAGGTTTCATTTTAGTATGTGGGCTTTGTTAAACCATATTACATGAGTTCCCATACTCATTTGGTTTACGAGCCCCCATTCTATCCGATCCTCCGATTTAGGTCCGGTTTGTTAATGTAGTTACCTATATTAGGTACCGTTTGATTCCGAGATCTTCTAGCATTGCTTGGTGGTTTTCCTAGGACTATTGAGCAATCTCAAGTGAGTACATAGACCCCTCTTTTACTGTTTTCCAAACATTTTGGGGTGAAACACTTATGCCTACCTGTTACTTTCGTGCTTTTCATGTTTTCATATCATATGCTTGTTATGTTTAATAGTACACTTATAGTAAATGATTTCATTGTGTTTTTGCTATGTATGTCCTTTATTGCATACCTAGTACATCATTTTACATTACATTTTATGCTATTTATGTCCATTGTGTGCATACTTGTCACTCCCTGGCTTTGCGGAAGCGTGGGTTTATTTGGTGTGACTTCTTAATACCATAGCATCAATCATTACAATGCTATATGATAAAAACATGAGATATTCATCCATTAATAAAGTTTAGAAAAATCCCTTTTTCAACAATCACAAAATAAGTTACAAACCTTAACTTGATTTAATTGAGTTCATAAAGACTTAGCAAAAGACTTTAAACAATACTAGTTTTAGGGATATGTAACCCGTCCAGGAAGAGGTTACACCTTCTAAACCCTGGATGACTTCTTTATTCAAACGCAGCTTGAAAATACACGCATACCGTGCCAGATCCGTTAGTTCCCTGAAATACATGTAGTTTGAAAAATCAACATAAAGTTGAGCGAGTTCATGTGTAAGTGAGTATGTATAAACCTTTGTAATAGGTTTGTATGTATGAAAATCCCTGGTATGTAGCAAATAAGGAAAAAGAGATCACCATTGGGTTGCAAAGCCAATGATATGTGTGAAGTGCAGTAGGAAGACTCAAACCTAGCAGATTTTTGCGTCGGGTACAAAGTCACCACCTAGTTCATTCAGCGGACTCAGGGGTTGGGCTCGCTACACCCAGATAGATCTACCGCTAATGGCCCTCGGTCCTATAATGAGGATTAATGGCCTCCAGTTCCCGCCTACCCACTCACATGATCTAAGTAGTAACCCTCCTTACGCTAACCATACCATGTAAAAAGTATTCGTAATCATAGTAACATGTATTTCACCCCCGAAGTATTAAAAACTGAAAACAGTTAAGAGAAAGGGGGGACATGAACTCACTGAAGTGCGTATCCAGCAACGTCAATCTCCAACTCTATCTGCTGCGTGACGACCTACACATATTAATTTCTATTAGACGGACGGCCGTGCCTTGGCTTAAGGTTTAACGTTTTTGGGAAATAGTTAGACAACTATTTCGTATTTACACTTCTTAATCATTAAATAAGTATATTCCTTCCCAAGGATGGGGGTATTAATACATGTGCGTTTTATAATTCTGAAAATATATTTTTAAGTCTCACTAGAAAATATATTTTAATTCACTTGTCTAAAATATTCTGTTTCCAAAATATACATATTTTTCCGAAAAATATTATATTTTACTTCATACAATTTTCCAAAATAATACTTTATCAAAATACACATTTAAGAGTATATTCCGAAAATACGCAAGTTACATTTTAGAGTTCGCGTTGTATAAACAATACCGATGTAACTTAAATATTTATTTGTGAGGGCGTTGGTATTATTTTGGAGTCGTATTTTCATGATATTTCAAGTAATATTATCTTTACTCTAAAAATAATATATCTCTTGTTCACAAAATAATCACGTAAGCACATAAGCGTTTTAGTATGGAATATATATTCTCAATATATATTTAACAAGTTTCATTTACGAAAATCTACCTCCGACACTTGGTTATTTTGTAATAAAAATCATGGCGAAATTTATATTTTGGAAAACAAGTTAAAAATATATTTATAACACTTGTCACCAAAAAAAAATTTCTAAGTGTTATATTTTCTGGAAAAATTTCGCCAGAGTTTCCTCTGTAAACGGAGGCGTCCACGCTTACTAGCGTATCATTTTCTTTTGTAAAATCATTTAATCAGTTCTCAATTAACCAACCCGACATTCAGACATGCAAAACACTACTTATATCGTTTCAGTTTTAATATACAAAACTGGGCCGTTTTCGAGTATTTTAATAAAATAGTTATCTTATTCCAAAAGTTCCCAAATTTTTATAGAATGTCTTATACGAACCAAAAATTATTGTGTAAAAATATCAGGGTCCAAATCATCACCAATATTTTATAGAAAATCATTTTCCAGACCGAAATCAGATTTATCTTTTTCTGACCACAGTCCGCGGAATAATTTATTTAAAATTCATCGAGAGTCCGATTTACAAAATTCTAGTGAGAGAGTTACAAATACATCGGTGTTCATCTACAGTATAAATTTTATGATCTGACTCTACACAGAAATCAAGTTATGACTAAAAATATGACTCTCATTTACTGCAGTAAAAATGCAGCTTTAGCTGCTGTTACATAATGGCACTTTAAAAATAGTAAACGAAGTCCAAAAATTATGATTCCGGTGCCATTAGAACCGTATTTCATAATGACACGTTGTAGACTCAAGAAAATCAGTTTTTCGTTAGTTATGACCTGTTTACAGCCAGTTAAAGTCGGCCGAAAATGCAAATCAGCAAGCTGTTTATAGTGTAAGTGCCATTAAAAGTACACATACGATTACCATTCATTCTAATACGATTAACATCAGACCCTAAGTCATTACAGCAGATTTTTGTTCATTTATTCTAGATTTATCATGTATTATCACCTTTCGTCTCATGACCTTTGTATAAAGCTTTTATGTTCATGCTTTAAGTTATGATCTTTAGAGTTCCCAAGTTTAACACCATGAATCATACTTTAACCACCTTCAAAGCATGTAAAATGAATGGATCTAAGAGACTTACCACTAGCACAAAGCTAGGAGAGTTCGAGTGAAGAAATGTGGTGGTTAAAAGAAAACGAGAGAGGTCCTTGAGCTTCCGAACACACCAAGCTTCGTTGTAGGACTCCTTACACCTTTGTAGAGAAATGGCTTGAACAAGAGTTGATGGTGGTGATATGGTGGATGGTGGTGGAGGCCGTAGGTGGTTATGGAGGGGAGGAAGAAGTTTTGTTTGTTGTGTGGTTTGATAAAATGAAAGTTCAAGACTAATGTGCATATTTATAAACCAGTATCACTATTAACCATCATATATTGTGCCTCCTAGATATTCAACATAGTGATTAAAATATTGAAGGAAATGTGGGGAGTGTCCCCACTCCACCAAAACCGTAGCAAGAGGGGGGGGGGGGGTATGGGGTTGGGTGGTGATCTTTGGTTACCAATCTAGTTAAAATCAATTGAGTTTAGTTAGTATGTTTATGTGTTTATGTAATATAAGGGGTGTTAGGATATTCGGGGACCCTAACTAGTTCAGAAAAGTCAAAACAATGTCATTGACAATATTTTTGTGTTCCGGGTAAAGTCCGGTTGTTCGGTTGGATATTAATCCGTTAAAGTGCTAAATAAGCATTTAAAGTGTCGTTAATATTTGTTTTAGTGACACAATGAATTCCCGACACTTTGGAAAGTGTCTAGTATTATTTTCCCATGTTTTTGCACTTTACTAGTTAGCTTAAATGCTGAATTTTGTAATAAAGTGCAGGATTTTATAGTTAAACATGTTTTAGGCACATCCTGTCACTATAACTATCACCTAGTGACGTAGTTTTACAATCCTCACCTCCCTACACTCCCTACTGGTGTAGTAATCTATTCCCGGCTCATACTGGCCTCAGAGACAATGTCTGTCTAGTGTTGGCAATGTCAGCATGTTTACTGGGTTATCCGTATAGTGTGCTCACTGTGCTTTTGTGCATCAAGGTTGTCACTGATGTTTGTGTGTAAGTAATAGAGTGATAGTATAAAGTGTGATGCATGAGTATGTATGTATCAGAAATTAGTAAGCAGTTTAACCACAGTTGTAAACAAGCACAGTAATTAAGCATTAATTAAATATTAATTAATTCGTACGGATACCTGTTTTGGTGAGGGTTGTCACATTCTCCCCCCGTTAAAGAAATTTCATCCTCGAAATTTGTACTACCTTAACTCCTTATGGTTAAGTCACACACGTATGTATATGAATAATATCAAAGTAGATAATCATCAAATCAAAACAAACATTACTCACATTAGGTGAGTCCAAGAATATATAACAACCCGAATCCTAGGGTTGAAAGGTGTGTGCTTCTAGCATTGGATGTCAAAGGTACAAGACACATTTGACGTATAGTCTAGTGTAATCCAGCTAGCAGGGGTTCCACAAAAGTGGAGTTTTGACTAATAAGATTTTTAAACGATCGGTTGCAATATGCAAACGAGTTTTCACAAACCATAGCACCCGCTATATGAACTCAAAAGCAACAACTCAACATAATAGTAAAATGATCTGTCAACTCCTGAATAAATGTCTGGTAAGGTTTAGAGTGTTGACATTTTTGAATGGTAAAGATACACCGAATGGAATACAAGCGAATCTGGTGTATCATTGTCTTGATTCGTAGTTGCATCAGAAATGTTTAAATGATAAATCAAACAAAAGTATGTGTGGTCTCGTGTAAAACGGTTACCATGATTAGCACAAGCTACAAGTTTATGATGACACCACAAGGTGTCGTAATGGCATTACCCAATAATAGTGGTGACTGAACAAGTTCACCGCGTTTGAAATCAAATGAAAGTGTACTGAGGCAATCTGAAGATTTGATTTATACCATGTTATAGAGTTTCCAATTAAATACGGAACATCAAAGGACCACTGTTTCCAATCGAAGATGATAAGTAATAAGTATCGCAAGGCATTTGATTGGCAACGAAAGAATCGTTAGGAGGTACATTGTGCTTATGAAATGAATATATGTACCATTGCCTTAACACACAATTGTGTTGAGACCGCTTTGATCGTGAAGATCCAAAATGGATTGTTAACAACTAAATAGGGAATTAAATCCGTGTACGAAGTGAGTAACCAAATTAGCGCAAGCTTCAATTTTGTGAAAATATCACCGCAAGGTATCGAAACAAATCAAACGTTTTATTGGAGTCGTAGACCAACCAAATCTACTACGACTCGAAATGAAAGAATCTCTGCAAAAATAGTTGAATATGATGCTCCCAATACATCATATAGCGTTTCAAGTTAAACCTGTGAACTGGATAAGTTCAAGCAATTGAACTTGGTTTCAACGTAACCCGACAATAAACGTATGTATCAACAAGGAATTCTCGGCATGGTAGCAAAATAAACCATGAATGTAACTTGAAAGAAAGCGGTTTCAAGAAAGTGTGTTGGCTTGGTAACAAAAGAGCCAACAATAACAATAATGTAGGTCACTCGAATTAGGAATTAGTAATTAGGTTTAGCAAAATGATATGTAAATTCCAATGAAGTGTTTATTCAAAACGAAATCACATGCGTAGCATGATGCATGTATGTCAGGTAAGTTTCCTAGAAAAGGAACAACGAGTATCTACTAAAGTGAAGAAATGACCAGCTATCGAATCAAATGTGTGTTCGCTCTCAGCGAGAAAAATATTGTGATGCAACTACCATTAAGGGGAGTAGAGATGAAAACATCTACTCGCCAGAAGTAAAAGAAACCTAAGTACTCTCTGTTTGGTCAACGGAACTGGCATATGCGCCAGGTTAATGATGGTTGATTGAGTTGACAGATATGGTTCCTAAATAAAAACCCTTACGAGTTTGGACCTGGGTTCACAAAGGTCCTAAATATATGTTTTCTAAATCCTCCAGATTTCGTATCCCGTGTAGACTGGTTTGTGCATTGTGTAGGAAGCACTATTTTTGTGTACGTCTAAGAACAAGTCGTTGTCCCACAATTTTTCCTCGGTATACCTTCTTACTGAATTTACCGCCAATGACACTCGATCGTCGATCCGTCGTGTAATGGTAGTCGGACCCTTACAGTTAGTCAAATAAGTAATTCGTCAATCCTTAGCAAGAGCCACCGACCCTGGTTGGCTAGCTCGTCCGACTTCCGATCATTTGAAACTCGTCGTCCTTTTTCTTGATGAGCGGAACTGAGGTTACCCAAAAGGGAATTTTGGTCTGTTATCTTCCTTCTCTATTTACTACTGAAACTACACTGTCAATCCTTGCATCTCCGAAAATGTAAGTCGCTACGGTGCATCGACTACAGGTGCGGTGCCTAGAATTAAATCGATGCGAGATTCGACTAATCGTTGAGGAGACGACTCCGGCAACTCTTCGAGGAAGACTTCAGGATATCCTCTGATCACGGGGGTATCTTCGGGCTTTAGTTCTTCGGCTCCCTTGTCCCCGACATGAGCCAAGAAAAGAACACATTCTTTACGCAACATCCTTTGTGCTTTCAAGCGATTTGTAATTTGCAGAGGCGTATCCCGCTTCATGAGTCAAGATCACTTCTTCGTTCACTATCATGGTGCGGATATCAATCTCCTATTGATCATTTGTCAACCAATCCCTCCAAATACCTTGTTGAAGTCTCCCAATTCACTGGCAGTAGATAAAGTGTAATCTTACGCTTCCCGGGTTCTATCTTGCCGATTCCAGTTACTGCGTTGGCTTCCACTAGCTTCCCCTAAGCTAGTTCTAATGGGTACTGGAATATCTACTTACTCGCTACTTAAACCAATTATACTCTCGAACCATAGAGGTGCGAATTGTAAAATTTGCAACAGTATTTGGCAATACAGATGCATAACATTAAGTAATTCGGGACGTACCGATATCCATGCTTGGATCCCTGGCGTATCTCCCTAGCTCCGGTGGGGAGCTTTCATCCTTGTGCCTGATTGTTTTTAGGGCAATATTTTCTGAAATGCTTTTTGCTTCCACAGTTAAAACAACCTCGGGCACGTTTTTGTTTATCACTCATTCTGCCTTGACAATTGTCATTGTCGTTGTCCCCTTCGTGATTCTCACTACCGTCTTGGCCTCCATTTCTACTTTCAGTGCCTTGCCAACAAGTTTCTTTAGGATGCCCCCTCTTTCTACAGTTAGCACATTTTCCATATCTACATCGCCCGACATGATAATGTAAACAATTGTCGCACTTAGGTAGGATACCCATGTAGTCTTTTCACTTTTTGGCCTTCTTTTTGTTATTTGTCCGAGTAACCTTCTTGAAATTCGCAAGCTTTCTCTTGTTATCTCCAGATGGCTCTACAGGAGTCTCCTTTTTCTCTTCCGCAGTGGAAAATTCTCCTCGTCTAACTGCTTCTTCCATGAGTGCCATGCTTATGTTGATAGCCTCGGTGATCGTTGAAGGTTTAGATGTTGTTACCAGGCTTAGAATCTGAGGTGCCAATCCCTTTATGAACTGTTCAATTCTCTTAAACTCTGGTGCCCCCAGGAGTAAGGCAACTTGTGATAATTCGTTAAATCTCTGCACATACTCCGCTATCTTTGGTCCTTCCATTTTCAAGTTCCACATTTCTGTTTCCAACTTCTGGACTTCTGCCCTCGAGTAATATCTCTTACGCATCAGATCTTTCAGTTCATCCCACATCATAGCATACGCAGCGGTCTCGCCCATTGTCAGAACTTGATGGTTCCACCATGACAGAGCCTCATCCACCAATAGTCCAGTTATATACTTGACTTGATGTTCGGGGTCACATTTGCTAAATCGTAAAACAGAATCTGTCTTTTCAACCCAGCGCACGAAGGCTAAGGCACCCCCAGAGCCGTCGAACTCTCGAGGTTTGTGGTCCAAGAACTGCTTGTAGGTGCAGCCGTTGGGGGGGGGGCTATTTCCCGAGGTACCTCCGCTGCAATCGGAGCGACGGGCCTCGTACCGTGCGATGGCCTGTAAGAGGCGCTCTTGCATTTCTGCCTCTGTTGTCGGTAGAGGGTTGTTGATATCGGTGTTCCCTTGAGTCGACATCTACCTAGAAGAAGGTCGGTTAGGTCAGGTCTAATTTGCTTCGTGCGTGCATTTGGTTGTTTAGTGGTCATAAGTACATACACATAACAGGTTACCATATCAACCAATCAAATAATAGTATAATCATAGTATGACCAAGTAATTCGGTAATTATGTTTAATGAGAGCATAGCAAGTAAGCACGTAGTATTATAATTATAGCACCCACACATAGATCAATAACGTGCTTAGCAAAGACCTAGCGACTGAGTTTTCATTGGTTATTGGCCACAAAGTGTTGTCGCATGTTTGATGATTGGCTCTCATTATCCTCCGACCGCAATTACATTGTCTTACGAAGTGTATTATATCAAAAGGGACACAGGGTCACCCTACCCTTGCCCAACAAACATATCAAAATTACGTAGTCAGATGTGGCCTTCAAAAGTCTCCACAATCTCGGCTTATCATAGATGTCCTTACCCAAAAGCAATCCGCATAATTCGGAAATCAACTATACTGGTGACTAAGGTGGAGGAGGAAAGAAAAGTAAATTGTTAACATGTTTGAGTCCCTCCTCGAGCTTGTATATACGTTGAAGTAATTATCTGCTCTGCCGCTCGATAGTAAAGAAATAAGTATCAGAATCCTGGGAACGGTGTACTAGCAACGGTCGAGAGCGCAAAAGGAACCTTGATGTATGTGGCGAATCAAAGTATGCTGACAATAGACAGGGTGGAGGACGTGGTGTTTTACATAAACTTTTCAGACAATATGCTGTCTTATGATGTAGACACTTAACTCATGTTTTCGGTTATGTAATGTTTTGTATTTGAAGTTGCCAATATCAGCTCAAGCTCCAACATTCTGCGACTCATATCCTCAAACTGTAGTTGGTGTTACAGGAGCAACTCATCTCGTATGTGGCCTCCACTACGTGAGGGATGGTAAGGGTCTACAATTTGCATAGTGTATTATAGGATCCATCAAATCGGCTCGTACAACGATGTAGAGGTGAAAGGTGTAAACGGTGCGGCCTGTAAGGCCGTAGAAAATGCTGTTGTAGCAAAACAGATCGTTATGCTGGTGCCGACCTGGAGTACTCTTCTGGGGTACGGGCAAGTCCGGAAAGGAAATGATAAGTATGCCAGTGCAATGGGCGTCGGTCTCCATAGGGAAAAAGGAGCAACATCAGCGGTTATGGATGCAAAACAAACGTTTCAACCAATAAGGAGATTGTCAGGTGCTGGTACTGGGTTAGATAGTAGGGGTGCAATGTCTAGTAAACCAAAAGTATCAGGGTCACAATCAAGCAAGGGTGTAGGACCAGCAGTTGCAACAACAGGCTGACTCAAAAGGTGCAGAAGGTGATAGTGCAGCAGCCATGTCGCCGTCGTCTTGTGTCAGTAATAGTATGCTGTACTCCAGCTGTTTGTAAGGTTGCAGGTATCACAGACTCAAAGGAGTCTGAATGTATGCTAGAATCAGAGGATGGCTTGTTAACAGGGGTCTTAAGAAGTGAAGTTAGTAACAGTGTCCTCGTCTAATTTTCTATCGTCATGGGCGTCGGCAGGAGGACCATCGATATGCATGCCAACGTAGTCATATATTGTTTGTCGAGTAGCCAACCTTCAGTAGAGATGCCCGCAGGAGGCGCATCATCGTGGATTGGAGCCATGGTGTGTCCATCATTGGGATGACCAGTGATGGAGTGGTCATGGATTGAAACAAGAGTGACAGAAAGATTCTTGTCAGAGAAACCATCAGCAAAGATGAAGTATCACCAAAATCTGGTAGCACGGACTGTTAGAAGTCGTCCTCGCCCTTAGTCAGCATATCAGGATCACTCTCAGTATCTGACGTAATTGTCTCTGGCGCATGTGTAGTCTCATTATTTGTGGCGGTGGTCGTAGGGTTATCAATGTCTGATAACTCGTTCTCTAATTAGACTGACATGTGTGCCGGTGCGTAACATGTATATCCATAGTAGTTACTAACAATTAGTGTATGCGAATAACTACCAAATATGCACGTACATCAACATTAAATCAAATAAGCATGTAAGTCTCAATTAATATCAGCAAGTAATCATCCTAGTCTTCCCCAGACTATCCTCCCAGTTTCTCAAACTGAACTCCCTAGTCTCTCAGACTATCCTCCCAGCCTCTCAGACTAATCCTCCTAGTCTCTCAGACTATCCTCCCAGCCTCTCAGACTGATCCTCCTAGTCCCACTAGACTAACCTCCCAGCCTCTCAGACTGAACTTTCTAATCCCACTAGACTAACCTCCCAGCCTCTCAGACTGAACTTTCTACTCCCACTAGACTAACCTCCCAGCCTCTCAGACTGAACTTTCTAGTCTCTCAGACTAAAATCTCTCAGTCTCTCAGACTAATCTCCTGGTCTCCCCGACCTAATTCCTGGTCTCCCCGACCAAATTTTTCCTGGTCTCCCCGACCTAATTTTTCCTGGTCTCCCCGACCTAATTTTTCCCCAGTCTCCCCGACTGGACACCCTCAGTCTCCCCGACCGAGCTATAAATTTAAATTTGGAAATGTGTATTTGTGCCTTTTGTTTATAAAAAGGTTTGTTTACTGGATCTGGACGTATAGTGTATGCAATGTAAAAATGTTTGAGAACATTTTCGTGAGAGCCCTGATGATTATAGTCTAGACTCGAGAAGGAATCCTAGTTCGCTATGATCGTGGCTCTGATACCAAGCTGTCACACCCTGGCTTTGCGGAAGCGTGGGTTTATTTGGTGTGACTTCTTAATACCATAGCAACAATCATAACAATGCTATATGATAAAAACATGAGATATTCATCCATTAATAAAGTTTAGAAAAATCCCTTTTTCAACAATCACAAAATAAGTTACAAACCTTAACTTGATTTAAATGAGTTCATAAAGACTTAGCAAAAGACTTTAAACAATACTATTTTTAGGGATATGTAACCCGTCCAGGAAGAGGTTACACCTTCTAAACCCTGGATGACTTCTTTATTCAAACGCAGCTTGAAAATACGTGCATACCGTGCCAGATCCGTTAGTTCCCTGAAATACATGTAGTTTGTAAAATCAACATAAAGTTGAGCGAGTTCATGTGTAAGTGAGTATGTATAAACCTTTGTAATAGGTTTGTATGTATGAAAATCCCTGGTATGTAGCAAATAAGGAAAAAGAGATCACCATTGGGTTGCAAAGCCAATGATATGTGTGAAGTGCAGTAGGAATACTCAAACCTAGCAGATTTTTACGTCGGGTACAAAGTCACCACCTAGTTCATTCAGCGGACTCAGGGGTTGGGCTCGCTACACCCAGATAGATCTACCGCTAATGGCCCTCGGTCCTATAATGAGGATTAATGGCCTCTAGTTCCCGCCTACCCACTCACATGATCTAAGTAGTAACCCTCCTTACGCTAACCATACCATGTAAAAAGTATTCGTAATCATAGTAACATGTATTTCACCCCCGAAGTATTAAAAACTGAAAACAGTTAAGAGAAAGGGGGGACATGAACTCACTGAAGTGCGTATCCAGCAAAGTCAATCTCCAACTCTATCTGCTGCGTGACGACCTACACGTACTAATTCCTATTAGACGGACGGCCGTGCCTTGGCTTAAGGTTTAACGTTTTTGGGAAATAGTTAGACAACTATTTCGTATTTACACTTCTTAATCATTAAATAAGTATATTCCTTCCCAAGGATGGGGGTATTAATACATGTGCGTTTTATAATTCTGAAAATATATTTTTAAGTCTCACTTGAAAATATATTTTAATTCACTTGTCTAAAATATTCTGTTTCCAAAATATACATATTTTTCCGAAAAATATTATATTTTACTTCATACAATTTTCCAAAATAATACTTTATCAAAATACACATTTAAGAGTATTTTCCGAAAATACGCATGTTACATTTTAGAGTTCGCGTTGTATAAACAATACCGATGTAACCTTAATATTTATTTGTGAGGGCGTTGGTATTATTTTGGAGTCGTATTTTCATGATATTTCAAGTAATATTATCTTTACTCTAAAAATAATATATCTCTTGTTCACAAAATAATCACGTAAGCACACAAGCGTTTTATTATGGAATATATATTCTCAATATATATTTAACAAGTTTCATTTACGAAAATCTACCTCCGACACTTGGTTATTTTGTAATAAAAATCATGGCGAAATTTATATTTTGGAAAACAAGTTAAAAATATATTTATAACACTTGTCACAAAAAAAAAAACATTTCTAAGTGTTATATTTTCTGGAAAAATTTCGCCAGAGTTTTCTCTGTAAACGGAGGCGTCCACGCTTACTAGCGTATCATTTTCTTTTGTAAAATCATTCAATCAGTTCTCAATTAACCAACCCGACATTCAGACATGCAAAACACTACTTATATCGTTTCAGTTTTAATATACAAAACTGGGCCGTTTTCGAGTATTTTAATAAAATAGTTATCTTATTCCAAAAATTCCCAAATTTTTATAGAATGTCTCATACGAACCAAAAGTTATTGTGTAAAAATATCAGGGTCCAAATCATCACCAATATTTTATAGAAAATCATTTTCCGGACCGAAATCAGATTTATCTTTCTCTGACCACAGTCCGCGGAATAATTTATTTAAAATTCATCGAGAGTCCGATTTATGAAATTCCAGTGAGAGAGTTACAAATACATCGGTGTTCATCTACAGTATAAATTTTATGATCTGACTCTACACAGAAATCAAGTTATGACTAAAAATATGACTCTTATTTACTGCTGTAAAAATGCAGCTTTAGCTGCTGTTACATAATGGCACTTTAAAAATAGTAAACGAAGTCCAAAAATTATGATTCTGGTGCCATTAGAACCGTATTTCATAATGACATGTTGTAGAATCAAGAAAATCAGTTTTTCATTTAGTTATGACCTGTTTACAGCCAGTTAAAGTCGGCCAAAAATGCAAATCAGCAAGCTGTTTATAGTGTAAGTGCCATTAAAAGTACACATACGATTACCATTCATTCTAATATGATTAACATCAGACCCTAAGTCATTACAGCAGATTTTTGTTCATTTATTCCAGATTTATCATGTATTATCACCTTTCATCTCATGACCTTTGTATAAAGCTTTTATGTTCATGCTTAGTTATGATCTTTAGAGTTCCCAAGTTTAACACCATGAATCATACTTTAACCACCTTCAAAGCATGTAAAATGAATGGATCTAAGAGACTTACCACTAGCACAAAGCTAGGAGAGTTCGAGTGAAGAAATGTGGTGGTTAAAAGAAAACGAGAGAGGTCCTTGAGCTTCCGAACACACCAAGCTTCGTTGTAGGACTCCTTACACCTTTGTATGTATGAGAAATGGCTTGAACAAGAGTTGATGGTGGTGATATGGTGGATGGTGGTGGAGGCCGTAGGTGGTTATGGAGGGGAGGAAGAAGTTTTGTTTGTTGTGTGGTTTGATAAAATGAAAGTTCAAGACTAATGTGCATATTTATAAACCAATATCACTATTAACCATCATATATTGTGCCTCCTAGATATTCAACATAGTGATTAAAATATTGAAGGAAATGTGGGGAGTGTCCCCACTCCACCAAAACCGTAGCAAGAGGGGGGGGGGGTATGGGGTTGGGTGGTGATCTTTGGTTACTAATCTAGTTAAAATCAAATGAGTTTAGTTAGTATGTTTATGTGTTTATGTAATATAAGGGGTGTTAGGATATTCGGGGACTCTAACTAGTTCAGAAAAGTCAAAACAATGTCATTGACAATATTTTTGTGTTCCGGGTAAAGTCCGGTTGTTCGGTTGGATATTAATCCGTTAAAGTGCTAAATAAGCATTTAAAGTGTCGTTAATATTTGTTTTAGTGACACAATGAATTCCCGACACTTTGGAAAGTGTCTAGTATTATTTTCCCATGTTTTTGCACTTTACTAGTTAGCTTAAATGCTGAATTTTGTAATAAAGTGCAGGATTTTATAGTTAAACATGTTTTAGGCACATCCGGTCACTATAACTATCACCTAGTGACGTAGTTTTACAATCCTCACCTCCCTACACTCCCTACTGGTGTAGTAATCTATTCCCGGCTCATACTGGCCTCAGAGACAATGTCTGTCTAGTGCTGGCAATGTCAGCATGTTTACTGGGTTATCCGTATAGTGTGCTCACTGTGCTTTTATGCATCAAGGTTGTCACTGATGTTTGTGTGTAAGTAATAGAGTGACAGTATAAAGTGTGATGCATGAATATGTATGTATCAGAAATCAGTAAGCGTTTTAACCACAGTTGTAAACAAGCACAGTAATAAAGCATTAATTAAATATTAATTAATTCGTACGGATACCTGGTTTGGTGAGGTTGTCACAATACTTAGTACATTGTTTTACATTACATTTTATGCTACGTATGTCCATTGTGTGCATACTTAGTGCATTGTTTTACATTACATCACATCACATGCTATGTATGTTCATTTGTTGCATACTT
>JARYGA010027295.1:0-49310 GCA_030545235.1 Helianthus tuberosus
GTGAACCTTACGCCTTTTTTACTCTCTGATCGAATTTCTCAGCATTGAAAAATCTTCGTAAACTAAATCACATGTGTATATGTTGACATTTAAGAGATATACAGTCAAGAAAATCAGGGGCAATGGCGATATATATGCGGATTACACACAAAAAAAACACTCTACAAATGGCTACAATTTAAGGAATGTGTTTAGTGACGGCATCAGATTCCTAATTGATGGAGAAAGGTCTAGTGGCAAGAAAAGCTGCTTCTAGGAGGTTATCAAGTGTTTTCGCTCGACGATTCCATTCTTGGATGGTTGGTTTGGCCCTTGTTCCTGTAACTCGAATCCTAGCCCGGTATATCCCATTTTAATTTTACACCATTGTGAACCTTACGCCTTTTTTACTCTCTGATCGAGGTTCTCGGCATTGAAAAATCTTGGTAAACTAAATCACACGTGTATATGTTGACATTTAAGAGATATACAGTCAAGAAAATCAGGGGCAATGGTGATATATATGCGGATTAGACACAAAAAAAAACACTCAACAAATGGCTGTAATTTAGGGAATGTGTTTAGTGACGGCATCAGATTCCTAATTGATGGAGAAAGGTCTAGTGGCAAGAAAAGCTGCTTCTAGGAGGTTATCAAGTGTTTTCGCTCGAGGATTCCATTCTTGGATGGTTGGTTTGGCCCTTGTTCCTGTAACTCGAATCCTAGCCCGGTATATCCCATTTAAATTTTACACCATTGTGAACCTTACGCCTTTTTTACTCTCTGATCGAGGTTCTCAGCATTGAAAAATCTTGGTAAACTAAATCACACGTGTATATGTTGACATTTAAGAGATATACAGTCAAGAAAATCAAGGGTAATGGTGATATATATATGCCGATTAGACACCAAAAAAAACACTCAACAAATGGCTACAATTTAAGGAATGTGTTTAGTGACGGCATCAGATTCCTAATTGATGGAGAAAGGTCTGGTGGCAAGAAAAGCTGCTTGTAGGAGGTTGTCAAGTGTTTTCGCTCGACGATTCCATTCTAGGGTGGTTGGTTTGGCCCTTGTTCCTGCAACTCGAATTCTTGTCCGGTATATCCCATTTTAATTTTACACCATTGTGAACCTTACGCCTTTTTTACTCTCTGATCGAGGTTCTCAGCATTAAAAAATCTTGGTAAACTAAATCACACGTATATATATGTTGACATTTAAGAGATATACAGTCAAGAAAATCAAGGGCAATGGTGATATATATGCGGATTAGACACCAAAAAAAACACTCAACAAATGGCTATAATTTAAGGAATGTGTTTAGTGACGGCATCAGATTTCTAATTTATGGAGAAAGATCTGGTGGCAAGAAAAGCTGCTTCTAGGAGGTTGTCAAGTGTTTTCGCTCGACGATTCCATTCTTGCGTGGATGGTTTGGCCCTTGTTCCTGTAACTCGAATCCTAGCCCGGTATATCCCATTTAAATTTTACACCATTGTGAACCTTACGCCTTTTTTACTCTCTGATCGAGTTTCTTGGCATTGAAAAATCTTCGTAAACTAAATCACACGTGTATATGTTGACATTTAAGTGATATACACTCAAGAAAATCAAGGGCAATGGTGATATATATGCGGATGAGGCACCAAAAAAACACTCAACAAATGGCTACAATTTAAGGAATGTGTTTAGTGACGGCATCAGATTGTTAATTGATGGAGAAAGGTCTGGTGGCAAGAAAAGCTGCTTCTAGGAGGTTGTCAAGTGTTTTCGCTCGACGATTCCATTCTTGGATTGTTGGTTTGGCCCTTGTTCCTGTAACTCGAATCCTAGCCCGGTATATCCCATTTTAATTTTACACCATTGTGAACCTTACGCCTTTTTTACTCTCTGATCGAGGTTCTCGGCATTGAAAAATCTTGGTAAACTAAATCACACGTGTATATGTTGACATTTAAGAGATATACAGTCAAGAAAATCAGGGGCAATGGTGATATATATGCGGATTAGACACAAAAAAAAAACACTCAACAAATGGCTATAATTTTGGGAATGTGTTTAGTGACGGCATCAGATTCCTAATTGATGGAGAAAGGTCTAGTGGCAAGAAAAGCTGCTTCTAGGAGGTTATCAAGTGTTTTCGCTCCACGATTCCATTCTTGGATGGTTGGTTTGGCCCTTGTTCCTGTAACTCGAATCCTAGCCCGGTATATCCCATTTAAATTTTACACCATTGTGAACCTTACGCCTTTTTTACTCTCTGATCGAGGTTCTCAGCATTGAAAAATCTTGGTAAACTAAATCACACGTATATATATGTTGACATTTAAGAGATATACAGTCAAGGAAATCATGGGCAATGGTGATATATATGCGGATTAGACACCAAAAAAAACACTCAACAAATGGCTATAATTTAAGGAATGTGTTTAGTGACGGCATCAGATTTCTAATTTATGGAGAAAGATCTGGTGGCAAGAAAAGCTGCTTCTAGGAGGTTGTCAAGTGTTTTCGCTCGACGATTCCATTCTTGCGTGGATGGTTTGGCCCTTGTTCCTGTAACTCGAATCCTAGCCCGGTATATCCCATTTAAATTTTACACCATTGTGAACCTTACGCCTTTTTTACTCTCTGATCGAGTTTCTTGGCATTGAAAAATCTTCGTAAACTAAATCACACGTGTAAATGTTGACATTTAAGTGATATACACTCAAGAAAATCAAGGGCAATGGTGATATATATGCGGATGAGGCACCAAAAAAACACTCAACAAATGGCTACAATTTAAGGAATGTGTTTAGTGACGGCATCAGATTGCTAATTGATGGAGAAAGGTCTGGTGGCAAGAAAAGCTGCTTCTAGGAGGTTGTCAAGTGTTTTCGCTCGACGATTCCATTCTTGGATGGTTGGTTTGGCCCTTGTTCCTGTAACTCGAATCCTAGCCCGGTATATCCCATTTAAATTTTACACCATTGTTAACCTTACGCCTTTTTTACTCTCTGATCGAGGTTCTCGGCATTGAAAAATCTTCGTAAACTAAATCACACGTGTATATGTTGACATTTAAGAGATATACAGTCAAGAAAATCAGGGGCAATGGTGATATATATGCGGATTAGACACCAAAAAAAACACTCAACAAATGGCTACAATTTAAGGAATGTGTTTAGTGACGGCATCAGATTCCTAATTGATGTAGAAAGGTCTTGTGGCAAGAAAAGCTGCTTCTAGGAGGTTATCAAGTGTTTTCGCTCGACGATTCCATTCTTGGATGGTTGGTTTGGCCCTTGTTCCTGTAACTTGAATCCTAGCCCGGTATATCCCATTTTAATTTTACACCATTGTGAACCTTACGCCTTTTTTACTCTCTGATCGAGGTTCTCGGCATTGAAAAATCTTCGTAAACTAAATCACACGTGTATATGTTGACATTTAAGAGATATACAGTCAAGAAAAACAAGGGCAATGGTGATATATATGCGGATTAGAAAACAAAAAAAAAACACTCAACAAATGCCTACAATTTAAGGAATGTGTTTAGTGACGGCATCAGATTGCTAATTGATGGAGAAAGGTCTGGTGGCAAGAAAGGCTGCTTCTAGGAGGTTGTCAAGTGTTTTCGCTCGACGATTCCATTCTTGGATGGTTGGTTTAGCCCTTGTTCCTGTAACTCGAATCCTAGCCCGGTGTATCCCATTTTAATTTTACACCATTGTGAACCTTACGCCTTTTTTACTCTCTGATCGAGGTTCTCGGCATTGAAAAATCTTCCTAAACAAAATCACACGTGTATATGTTGACATTTAAGAGATATACAGTCAAGAAAATCAAGGGTAATGGTGATATATATATGCGGATTAGACACCAAAAAAAACACTCAACAAATGGCTACAATTTAAGGAATGTGTTTAGTGACGGCATCAGATTCCTAATTGATGGAGAAAGGTCTGGTGGCAAGAAAAGCTGCTTGTAGGAGGTTGTCAAGTGTTTTCGCTCGACGATTCCATTCTTGGGTGGTTTGTTTGGCCCTTGTTCCTGCAACTCGAATTCTTGTCCGGTATATCCCATTATAATTTTACACCATTGTGAACCTTACGCCTTTTTTACTCTCTGATCGAGGTTCTCAGCATTAAAAAATCTTGGTAAACTAAATCACACGTATATATATGTTGACATTTAAGAGATATACAGTCAAGGAAATCAAGGGCAATGGTGATATATATGCGGATTAGACACCAAAAAAAACACTCAACAAATGGCTATAATTTAAGGAATGTGTTTAGAGACGGCATCAGATTTCTAATTTATGGAGAAAGATCTGGTGGCAAGAAAAGCTGCTTCTAGGAGGTTGTCAAGTGTTTTCGCTCGACGATTCCATTCTTGCGTGGATGGTTTGGCCCTTGTTCCTGTAACTCGAATCCTAGCCCGGTATATCCCATTTAAATTTTACACCATTGTGAACCTTACGCCTTTTTTACTCTCTGATCGAGTTTCTTGGCATTGAAAAATCTTCGTAAACTAAATCACACGTGTATATGTTGACATTTAAGTGATATACACTCAAGAAAATCAAGGGCAATGGTGATATATATGCGGATGAGGCACCAAAAAAACACTCAACAAATGGCTACAATTTAAGGAATGTGTTTAGTGACGGCATCAGATTGCTAATTGATGGAGAAAGGTCTGGTGGCAAGAAAAGCTGCTTCTAGGAGGTTGTCAAGTGTTTTCGCTCGACGATTCCATTCTTGGATGGTTGGTTTGGCCCTTGTTCCTGTAACTCGAATCCTAGCCCGGTATATCCCATTTAAATTTTACACCATTGTTAACCTTACGCCTTTTTTACTCTCTGATCGAGGTTCTCGGCATTGAAAAATCTTCGTAAACTAAATCACACGTGTATATGTTGACATTTAAGAGATATACAGTCAAGAAAATCAGGGGCAATGGTGATATATATGCGGATTAGACACCAAAAAAAACACTCAACAAATGGCTACAATTTAAGGAATGTGTTTAGTGACGGCATCAGATTCCTAATTGATGTAGAAAGGTCTTGTGGCAAGAAAAGCTGCTTCTAGGAGGTTATCAAGTGTTTTCGCTCGACGATTCCATTCTTGGATGGTTGGTTTGGCCCTTGTTCCTGTAACTTGAATCCTAGCCCGGTATATCCCATTTTAATTTTACACCATTGTGAACCTTACGCCTTTTTTACTCTCTGATCGAGGTTCTCGGCATTGAAAAATCTTCGTAAACTAAATCACACGTGTATATGTTGACATTTAAGAGATATACAGTCAAGAAAAACAAGGGCAATGGTGATATATATGCGGATTAGAAAACAAAAAAAAACACTCAACAAATGCCTACAATTTAAGGAATGTGTTTAGTGACGGCATCAGATTGCTAATTGATGGAGAAAGGTCTGGTGGCAAGAAAGGCTGCTTCTAGGAGGTTGTCAAGTGTTTTCGCTCGACGATTCCATTCTTGGATGGTTGGTTTGGCCCTTGTTCCTGTAACTCGAATCCTAGCCCGGTGTATCCCATTTTAATTTTACACCATTGTGAACCTTACGCCTTTTTTACTCTCTGATCGAGGTTCTCGGCATTGAAAAATCTTCCTAAACAAAATCACACGTGTATATGTTGACATTTAAGAGATATACAGTCAAGAAAATCAAGGGTAATGGTGATATATATATGCGGATTAGACACCAAAAAAAACACTCAACAAATGGCTACAATTTAAGGAATGTGTTTAGTGACGGCATCAGATTCCTAATTGATGGAGAAAGGTCTGGTGGCAAGAAAAGCTGCTTGTAGGAGGTTGTCAAGTGTTTTCGCTCGACGATTCCATTATTGGGTGGTTGGTTTGGCCCTTGTTCCTGCAACTCGAATTCTTGTCCGGTATATCCCATTATAATTTTACACCATTGTGAACCTTACGCCTTTTTTACTCTCTGATCGAGGTTCTCAGCATTAAAAAATCTTGGTAAACTAAATCACACGTATATATATGTTGACATTTAAGAGATATACAGTCAAGGAAATCAAGGGCAATGGTGATATATATGCGGATTAGACACCAAAAAAAACACTCAACAAATGGCTATAATTTAAGGAATGTGTTTAGTGACGGCATCAGATTTCTAATTTATGGAGAAAGATCTGGTGGCAAGAAAAGCTGCTTCTAGGAGGTTGTCAAGTGTTTTCGCTCGACGATTCCATTCTTGCGTGGATGGTTTGGCCCTTGTTCCTGTAACTCGAATCCTAGCCCGGTATATCCCATTTAAATTTTACACCATTGTGAACCTTACGCCTTTTTTACTCTCTGATCGAGTTTCTTGGCATTGAAAAATCTTCGTAAACTAAATCACACGTGTATATGTTGACATTTAAGTGATATACACTCAAGAAAATCAAGGGCAATGGTGATATATATGCGGATGAGGCACCAAAAAAACACTCAACAAATGGCTACAATTTAAGGAATGTGTTTAGTGACGGCATCAGATTGCCAATTGATGGAGAAAGGTCTGGTGGCAAGAAAAGCTGCTTCTAGGAGGTTGTCAAGTGTTTTCGCTCGACGATTCCATTCTTGGATGGTTGGTTTGGCCCTTGTTCCTGTAACTCGAATCCTAGCCCGGTATATCCCATTTAAATTTTACACCATTGTTAACCTTACGCCTTTTTTACTCTCTGATCGAGGTTCTCGGCATTGAAAAATCTTCGTAAACTAAATCACACGTGTATATGTTGACATTTAAGAGATATACAGTCAAGAAAATCAGGGGCAATGGTGATATATATGCGGATTAGACACCAAAAAAAAACACTCAACAAATGGCTACAATTTAAGGAATGTGTTTAGTGACGGCATCAGATTCCTAATTGATGTAGAAAGGTCTTGTGGCAAGAAAAGCTGCTTCTAGGAGGTTATCAAGTGTTTTCGCTCGACGATTCCATTCTTGGATGGTTGGTTTGGCCCTTGTTCCTGTAACTTGAATCCTAGCCCGGTATATCCCATTTTAATTTTACACCATTGTGAACCTTACGCCTTTTTTACTCTCTGATCGAGGTTCTCGGCATTGAAAAATCTTCGTAAACTAAATCACACGTGTATATGTTGACATTTAAGAGATATACAGTCAAGAAAAACAAGGGCAATGGTGATATATATGCGGATTAGAAAACAAAAAAAAAACACTCAACAAATGCCTACAATTTAAGGAATGTGTTTAGTGACGGCATCAGATTGCTAATTGATGGAGAAAGGTCTGGTGGCAAGAAAGGCTGCTTCTAGGAGGTTGTCAAGTGTTTTCGCTCGACGATTCCATTCTTGGATGGTTGGTTTGGCCCTTGTTCCTGTAACTCGAATCCTAGCCCGGTGTATCCCATTTTAATTTTACACCATTGTGAACCTTACGCCTTTTTTACTCCCTGATCGAGGTTCTCGGCATTGAAAAATCTTCCTAAACAAAATCACACGTGTATATGTTGACATTTAAGAGATATACAGTCAAGAAAATCAAGGGTAATGGTGATATATATATGCGGACTAGACACCAAAACAAACACTCAACAAATGGCTACAATTTAAGGAATGTGTTTAGTGACGGCATCAGATTCCTAATTGATGGAGAAAGGTCTGGTGGCAAGAAAAGCTGCTTGTAGGAGGTTGTCAAGTGTTTTCGCTCGACGATTCCATTCTTGGGTGGTTGGTTTGGCCCTTGTTCCTGCAACTCGAATTCTTGTCCGGTATATCCCATTATAATTTTACACCATTGTGAACCTTACGCCTTTTTTACTCTCTGATCGAGGTTCTCAGCATTAAAAAATCTTGGTAAACTAAATCACACGTATATATATGTTGACATTTAAGAGATATACAGTCAAGGAAATCAAGGGCAATGGTGATATATATGCGGATTAGACACCAAAAAAAACACTCAACAAATGGCTATAATTTAAGGAATGTGTTTAGTGACGGCATCAGATTTCTAATTTATGGAGAAAGATCTGGTGGCAAGAAAAGCTGCTTCTAGGAGGTTGTCAAGTGTTTTCGCTCGACGATTCCATTCTTGCGTGGATGGTTTGGCCCTTGTTCCTGTAACTCGAATCCTAGCCCGGTATATCCCATTTAAATTTTACACCATTGTGAACCTTACGCCTTTTTTACTCTCTGATCGAGTTTCTTGGCATTGAAAAATCTTCGTAAACTAAATCACACGTGTATATGTTGACATTTAAGTGATATACACTCAAGAAAATCAAGGGCAATGGTGATATATATGCGGATTAGACACCAAAAAAAACACTCAACAAATGGCTACAATTTAAGGAATGTGTTTAGTGACGGCATCAGATTCCTAATTGATGGAGAAAGGTCTGGTGGCAAGAAAAGCTGCTTGTAGGAGGTTGTCAAGTGTTTTCGCTCGACGATTCCATTCTTGGGTGGTTGGTTTGGCCCTTGTTCCTGCAACTCGAATTCTTGTCCGGTATATCCCATTATAATTTTACACCATTGTGAACCTTACGCCTTTTTTACTCTCTGATCGAGGTTCTCAGCATTAAAAAATCTTGGTAAACTAAATCACACGTATATATATGTTGACATTTAAGAGATATACAGTCAAGGAAATCAAGGGCAATGGTGATATATATGCGGATTAGAAAACAAAAAAAAAAAAACACTCAACAAATGCCTACAATTTAAGGAATGTGTTTAGTGACGGCATCAGATTGCTAATTGATGGAGAAAGGTCTGGTGGCAAGAAAGGCTGCTTCTAGGAGGTTGTCAAGTGTTTTCGCTCGACGATTCCATTCTTGGATGGTTGGTTTGGCCCTTGTTCCTGTAACTCGAATCCTAGCCCGGTGTATCCCATTTTAATTTTACACCATTGTGAACCTTACGCCTTTTTTACTCTCTGATCGAATTTCTCGGCATTGAAAAGTCTTCGTAAACTAAATCACACGTGTATATGTTGACATTTAAGAGATATACAGTCAAGAAAATCAGGGGCAATGGCGATATATATGCGGATTAGACACAAAAAAAACACTCAACAAATGGCTACAATTTAAGGAATGTGTTTAGTGACGGCATCAGATTCCTAATTGATGGAGAAAGGTCTAGTGCCAAGAAAAGCTGCTTCTAGGAGGTTATCAAGTGTTTTCGCTCGACGATTCCATTCTTGGATGGTTGGTTTGGCCCTTGTTCCTGTAACTCGAATCCTAGCCCGGTATATCCCATTTTATTTTTACACCATTGTGAACCGTACGCCTTTTTTACTCTCTGATCGAGGTTCTCGGCATTGAAAAATCTTGGTAAACTAAATCACACGTGTATATGTTGACATTTAAGAGATATACAGTCAAGAAAATCAGGGGCAATGGTGATATATATGCGGATTAGACACAAAAAAAAACACTCAACAAATGGCTATAATTTAGGGAATGTGTTTAGTGACGGCATCAGATTCCTAATTGATGGAGAAAGGTCTGGTGGCAAGAAAAGCTGCTTCTAGGAGGTTGTCAAGTGTTTTCGCTCGACGATTCCATTCTTGGATGGTTGGTTTGGCCCTTGTTCCTGTAACTCGAATCCTAGCCCGGTATATCCCATTTAAATTTTACACCATTGTTAACCTTACGCCTTTTTTACTCTCTGATCGAGGTTCTCGGCATTGAAAAATCTTCGTAAACTAAATCACACGTGTATATGTTGACATTTAAGAGATATACAGTCAAGAAAATCAGGGAAAATGGTGATATATATGCGGATTAGACACCAAAAAAAACACTCAACAAATGGCTACAATTTAAGGAATGTGTTTAGTGACGGCATCAGATTCCTAATTGATGTAGAAAGGTCTTGTGGCAAGAAAAGCTGCTTCTAGGAGGTTATCAAGTGTTTTCGCTCGACAATTCCATTCTTGGACGGTTGGTTTGGCCCTTGTTCCTATAACTCGAATCCTAGCCCAGTATATCCCATTTTAATTTTACACCATTGTGAACCTTACGCCTTTTTTACTCTCTGATCGAGGTTCTCGGCATTGAAAAATCTTCGTAAACTAAATCACACGTGTATATGTTGACATTTAAGAGATATACAGTCAAGAAAAACAAGGGCAATGGTGATATATATGCGGATTAGAAAACAAAAAAAAAAAAATTAAACAAATGTCTACAATTTAAGGAATGTGTTTAGTGACGGCATCAGATTGCTAATTGATGGAGAAAGGTCTGGTGGCAAGAAAGGCTGCTTCTAGGAGGTTGTCAAGTGTTTTCGCTCGATGATTCCATTCTTGGATGGTTGGTTTGGCCCTTGTTCCTGTAACTCGAATCCTAGCCCGGTGTATCCCATTTTAATTTTACACCATTGTGAACCTTACGCCTTTTTTACTCTCTGATCGAATTTCTCGGCATTGAAAAATCTTCGTAAACTAAATCACATGTGTATATGTTGACGTTTAAGAGATATACAGTCAAGAAAATCAGGGGCAATGGCGATATATATGCGGATTAGACACAAAAAAAACTCAACAAATGGCTACAATTTAAGGAATGTGTTTAGTGACGGCATCAGATTCCTAATTGATGGAGAAAGGTCTAGTGGCAAGAAAAGCCGCTTCTAGGAGGTTATCAAGTGTTTTCGCTCGACAATTCCATTCTTGGATGGTTGGTTTGGCCCTTGTTCCTGTAACTCGAATCCTAGCCCAGTATATCCCATTTTAATTTTACACCATTGTGAACCTTACGCCTTTTTTACTCTCTGATCGAGGTTCTCGGCATTGAAAAATCTTCGTAAACTAAATCACACGTGTATATGTTGACATTTAAGAGATATACAGTCAAGAAAATCAGGGGCAATGGTGATATATATGCGGATTAGACACCAAAAAAAACACTCAACAAATGGCTACAATTTAAGGAATGTGTTTAGTGACGGCATCAGATTCCTAATTGATGTAGAAAGGTCTTGTGGCAAGAAAAGCTGCTTCTAGGAGGTTATCAAGTGTTTTCGCTCGACAATTGCATTCTTGGATGGTTGGTTTGGCCCTTGTTCCTGTAACTCGAATCCTAGCCCAGTATATCCCATTTTAATTTTACACCATTGTGAACCTTACGCCTTTTTTACTCTCTGATCGAGGTTCTCGGCATTGAAAAATCTTCGTAAACTAAATCACACGTGTATATGTTGACATTTAAGAGATATACAGTCAAGAAAAACAAGGGCAATGGTGATATATATGCGGATTAGAAAACAAAAAAAAAACACTCAACAAATGTCTACAATTTAAGGAATGTGTTTAGTGACGGCATCAGATTGCTAATTGATGGAGAAAGGTCTGGTGGCAAGAAAGGCTGCTTCTAGGAGGTTGTCAAGTGTTTTCGCTCGACGATTCCATTCTTGGATGGTTGGTTTGGCCCTTGTTCCTGTAACTCGAATCCTAGCCCGGTGTATCCCATTTTAATTTTACACCATTGTGAACCTTACGCCTTTTTTACTCTCTGATCGAATTTCTCGGCATTGAAAAATCTTCGTAAACTAAATCACATGTGTATATGTTGACATTTAAGAGATATACAGTCAAGAAAATCAGGGGCAATGGCGATATATATGCGGATTAGACACAAAAAAAACACTCAACAAATGGCTACAATTTAAGGAATGTGTTTAGTGACGGCATCAGATTCCTAATTGATGGAGAAAGGTCTAGTGGCAAGAAAAGCCGCTTCTAGGAGGTTATCAAGTGTTTTCGCTCGACGATTCCATTCTTGGAGGGTTGGTTTGGCCCTTGTTCCTGTAACTCGAATCCTAGCCCGGTATATCCCATTTTAATTTTACACCATTGTGAACCTGACGCCTTTTTTACTCTCTGATCGAGGTTCTCGGCATTGAAAAATCTTGGTAAACTAAATCACACGTGTATATGTTGACATTTAAGAGATATACAGTCAAGAAAATCAGGGGCAATGGTGATATATATGCGGATTAGACACAAAAAAAAAACACTCAAAAATGGCCATAATTTAGGGAATGTGTTTAGTGACGGCATCAGATTCCTAACTGATGGAGAAAGGTCTAGTGGCAAGAAAAGCTGCTTCTAGGAGGTTATCAAGTGTTTTCGCTCGACGACCATTCTTGGATGGTTGGTTTGGCCCTTGTTCCTGTAACTCGAATCCTAGCCCGGTATATCCCATTTAAATTTTACACCATTGTGAACCTTACGCCTTTTTTACTCTCTGATCGAGGTTCTCAGCATTGAAAAATCTTGGTAAACTAAATCACACGTGTATATGTTGACATTTAAGAGATATACAGTCAAGAAAATCAAGGGTAACGGTGATATATATATATGCGGATTAGACACCAAAAAAAACACTCAACAAATGGCTACAATTTAAGGAATGTGTTTAGTGACGGCATCAGATTCCTAATTGATGGAGAAAGGTCTGGTGGCAAGAAAAGCTGCTTGTAGGAGGTTGTCAAGTGTTTTCGCTCGACGATTCCATTCTTGGGTGGTTGGTTTGGCCCTTGTTCCTGCAACTCGAATTCTTGTCCGGTATATCCCATTTTAATTTTACACCATTGTGAACCTTACGCCTTTTTTACTCTCTGATGGAGGTTCTCGGCATTAAAAAATCTTGGTAAACTAAATCACACGTATATATATTTTGACATTTAAGAGATATACAGTCAAGAAAATCAAGGGCAATGGTGATATATATGCGGATTAGACACCAAAAAAAACACTCAACAAATGGCTATAATTTAAGGAACGTGTTTAGTGACGGCATCAGATTTCTAATTTATGGAGAAAGATCTGGTGGCAAGAAAAGCTGCTTCTAGGAGGTTGTCAAGTGTTTTCGCTCGACGATTCCATTCTTGCGTGGATGGTTTGGCCCTTGTTCCTGTAACTCGAATCCTAGCCCGGTATATCCCATTTTAATTTTACACCATTGTGAACCTTACGCCTTTTTTACTCTCTGATCGAGGTTCTCGGCATTGAAAAATCTTCGTAAACTCAATCACATGTGTATATGTTGACATTTAAGAGATATACAGTCAAGAAAATCGAGGGCAATGGCGATATATATTTGCGGATTAGACACAAAAAAAAACACTCAACAAATGGCTACAATTTAAGGAATGTGTTTAGTGACAGCATCAGATTCCTAATTTATGGAGAAAGGTCTAGTGGCAAGAAAAGCTGCTTCTAGGAGGTTATCAAGTGTTTTCGCTCGACGATTCCTTTCTTGGATGGTTGGTTTGGCCCTTGTTCCTGTAACTCGAATCCTAGCCCGGTATATCCCATTTTAATTTTACACCATTGTGAACCTTACGCCTTTTTTACTCTCTGATCGAGGTTCTCGGCATTGAAAAATCTTGGTAAACTAAATCACACGTGTATATGTTGACATTTAAGAGATATACAGTCAAGAAAATCAAGGGCAATGGTGATATATACGAGGATTAGACACCAAAAAACACTGAACAAATGGCTATAATTTAAGGAATGTGTTTAGTGACGGCATCAGATTCCTAATTGACGGTGAAAGGTCTGGTAGCAAGAAAGGCTGCTTCTAGGAGGTTGTCAAGTGTTTTCGCTCGACGAATCCATTCTTGGATGGTTGGTTTGGCCCTTGTTCCTGTAACTCGAATCCTAGCCCGGTATATCCCATTTAAATTTTACACCATTGTGAACCTTACGCCTTTTTTACTCTCTGATCGAGTTTCTCGGCATCGAAAAATCTTGGTAAACTAAATCACACGTGTATATGTTGACATTTAAGAGATATACAGTCAAGAAAATCAGGGGCAATGGTGATATATATGCGGATTAGACACAAAAAAAAAAACACTCAACAAATGGCCATAATTTAGGGAATGTGTTTAGTGACGGCATCAGATTCCTAACTGATGGAGAAAGGTCTAGTGGCAAGAAAAGCTGCTTCTAGGAGGTTATCAAGTGTTTTCGCTCGACGATTCCATTCTTGGATGGTTGGTTTGGCCCTTGTTCCTGTAACTCGAATCCTAGCCCGGTATATCCCATTTAAATTTTACACCATTGTGAACCTTACGCCTTTTTTACTCTCTGATCGAGGTTCTCAGCATTGAAAAATCTTGGTAAACTAAATCACACGTGTATATGTTGACATTTAAGAGATATACAGTCAAGAAAATCAAGGGTAATGGTGATATATATATATGCGGATTAGACACCAAAAAAAACACTCAACAAATGGCTACAATTTAAGGAATGTGTTTAGTGACGGCATCAGATTCCTAATTGATGGAGAAAGGTCTGGTGGCAAGAAAAGCTGCTTGTAGGAGGTTGTCAAGTGTTTTCGCTCGACGATTCCATTCTTGGGTGGTTGGTTTGGCCCTTGTTCCTGCAACTCGAATTCTTGTCCGGTATATCCCATTTTAATTTTACACCATTGTGAACCTTACGCCTTTTTTTCTCTCTGATGGAGGTTCTCGGCATTAAAAAATCTTGGTAAACTAAATCACACGTATATATATTTTGACATTTAAGAGATATACAGTCAAGAAAATCAAGGGCAATGGTGATATATATGCGGATTAGACACCAAAAAAAACACTCAACAAATGGCTATAATTTAAGGAATGTGTTTAGTGACGGCATCAGATTTCTAATTTATGGAGAAAGATCTGGTGGCAAGAAAAGCTGCTTCTAGGAGGTTGTCAAGTGTTTTCGCTCGACGATTCCATTCTTGCGTGGATGGTTTGGCCCTTGTTCCTGTAACTCGAATCCTAGCCCGGTATATCCCATTTTAATTTTACACCATTGTGAACCTTACGCCTTTTTTACTCTCTGATCGAGGTTCTCGGCATTGAAAAATCTTCGTAAACTCAATCACATGTGTATATGTTGACATTTAAGAGATATACAGTCAAGAAAATCGAGGGCAATGGCGATATATATTTGCGGATTAGACACAAAAAAAACACTCAACAAATGGCTACAATTTAAGGAATGTGTTTAGTGACAGCATCAGATTCCTAATTTATGGAGAAAGGTCTAGTGGCAAGAAAAGCTGCTTCTAGGAGGTTATCAAGTGTTTTCGCTCGACGATTCCTTTCTTGGATGGTTGTTTTGGCCCTTGTTCCTGTAACTCGAATCCTAGCCCGGTATATCCCATTTTAATTTTACACCATTGTGAACCTTACGCCTTTTTTACTCTCTGATCGAGGTTCTCGGCATTGAAAAATCTTGGTAAACTAAATCACACGTGTATATGTTGACATTTAAGAGATATACAGTCAAGAAAATCAAGGGCAATGGTGATATATACGCGGATTAGACACCAAAAAACACTGAACAAATGGCTATAATTTAAGGAATGTGTTTAGTGACGGCATCAGATTCCTAGTTGACGGTGAAAGGTCTGGTAGCAAGAAAGGCTGCTTCTAGGAGGTTGTCAAGTGTTTTCGCTCGACGAATCCATTCTTGGATGGTTGGTTTGGCCCTTGTTCCTGTAACTCGAATCCTAGCCCGGTATATCCCATTTAAATTTTACACCATTGTGAATCTTACGCCTTTTTTACTCTCTGATCGAGTTTCTCGGCATCGAAAAATCTTGGTAAACTAAATCACACCTGTATATGTTGACATTTAAGAGATATACAGTCAAGAAAATCAGGGGCAATGGTGATATATATGCGGATTAGACACAAAAAAAAAACACTCAACAAATGGCCATAATTTAGGGAATGTGTTTAGTGACGGCATCAGATTCCTAACTGATGGAGAAAGGTCTAGTGGCAAGAAAAGCTGCTTCTAGGAGGTTATCAAGTGTTTTCGCTCGACGATTCCATTCTTGGATGGTTGGTTTGGCCCTTGTTCCTGTAACTCGAATCCTAGCCCGGTATATCCCATTTAAATTTTACACCATTGTGAACCTTACGCCTTTTTTACTCTCTGATCGAGGTTCTCAGCATTGAAAAATCTTGGTAAACTAAATCACACGTGTATATGTTGACATTTAAGAGATATACAGTCAAGAAAATCAAGGGTAATGGTGATATATATATATGCGGATTAGACACCAAAAAAAACACTCAACAAATGGCTACAATTTAAGGAATGTGTTTAGTGACGGCATCAGATTCCTAATTGATGGAGAAAGGTCTGGTGGCAAGAAAAGCTGCTTGTAGGAGGTTGTCAAGTGTTTTCGCTCGACGATTCCATTCTTGGGTGGTTGGTTTGGCCATTGTTCCTGCAACTCGAATTCTTGTCCGGTATATCCCATTTTAATTTTACACCATTGTGAACCTTACGCCTTTTTTTCTCTCTGATGGAGGTTCTCGGCATTAAAAAATCTTGGTAAACTAAATCACACGTATATATATTTTGACATTTAAGAGATATACAGTCAAGAAAATCAAGGGCAATGGTGATATATATGCGGATTAGACACCAAAAAAAACACTCAACAAATGGCTATAATTTAAGGAATGTGTTTAGTGACGGCATCAGATTTCTAATTTATGGAGAAAGATCTGGTGGCAAGAAAAGCTGCTTCTAGGAGGTTGTCAAGTGTTTTCGCTCGACGATTCCATTCTTGCGTGGATGGTTTGGCCCTTGTTCCTGTAACTCGAATCCTAGCCCGGTATATCCCATTTTAATTTTACACCATTGTGAACCTTACGCCTTTTTTACTCTCTGATCGAGGTTCTCGGCATTGAAAAATCTTCGTAAACTCAATCACATGTGTATATGTTGACATTTAAGAGATATACAGTCAAGAAAATCGAGGGCAATGGCGATATATATTTGCGGATTAGACACAAAAAAAACACTCAACAAATGGCTACAATTTAAGGAATGTGTTTAGTGACAACATCAGATTCCTAATTTATGGAGAAAGGTCTAGTGGCAAGAAAAGCTGCTTCTAGGAGGTTATCAAGTGTTTTCGCTCGACGATTCCTTTCTTGGATGGTTGGTTTGGCCCTTGTTCCTGTAACTCGAATCCTAGCCCGGTATATCCCATTTTAATTTTACACCATTGTGAACCTTACGCCTTTTTTACTCTCTGATCGAGGTTCTCGGCATTGAAAAATCTTGGTAAACTAAATCACACGTGTATATGTTGACATTTAAGAGATATACAGTCAAGAAAATCAAGGGCAATGGTGATATATACGCGGATTAGACACCAAAAAACACTGAACAAATGGCTATAATTTAAGGAATGTGTTTAGTGACGGCATCAGATTCCTAATTGACGGGGAAAGGTCTGGTGGCAAGAAAGGCTGCTTCTAGGAGGTTGTCAAGTGTTTTCGCTCGACGAATCCATTCTTGGATGGTTGGTTTGGCCCTTGTTCCTGTAACTCGAATCCTAGCCCGGTATATCCCATTTAAATTTTACACCATTGTGAACCTTACGCCTTTTTTACTCTCTGATCGAGTTTCTCGGCATCGAAAAATCTTCGTAAACTAAATCACACGTGTATATGTTGACATTTAAGAGATATACAGTCAAGAAAATCAGGGGCAATGGTGATATATATGCGGATTAGACACAAAAAAAAAACACTCAACAAATGGCCATAATTTAGGGAATGTGTTTAGTGACGGCATCAGATTCCTAACTGATGGAGAAAGGTCTAGTGGCAAGAAAAGCTGCTTCTAGGAGGTTATCAAGTGTTTTCGCTCGACGATTCCATTCTTGGATGGTTGGTTTGGCCCTTGTTCCTGTAACTCGAATCCTAGCCCGGTATATCCCATTTAAATTTTACACCATTGTGAACCTTACGCCTTTTTTACTCTCTGATCGAGGTTCTCAGCATTGAAAAATCTTGGTAAACTAAATCACACGTGTATATGTTGACATTTAAGAGATATACAGTCAAGAAAATCAAGGATAATGGTGATATATATATATGCGGATTAGACACCAAAAAAAACACTCAACAAATGGCTACAATTTAAGGAATGTGTTTAGTGACGGCATCAGATTCCTAATTGATGGAGAAAGGTCTGGTGGCAAGAAAAGCTGCTTGTACGAGGTTGTCAAGTGTTTTCGCTCGACGATTCCATTCTTGGGTGGTTGGTTTGGCCCTTGTTCCTGCAACTCGAATTCTTGTCCGGTATATCCCATTTTAATTTTACACCATTGTGAACCTTACGCCTTTTTTTCTCTCTGATGGAGGTTCTCGGCATTAAAAAATCTTGGTAAACTAAATCACACGTATATATATTTTGACATTTAAGAGATATACAGTCAAGAAAATCAAGGGCAATGGTGATATATATGCGGATTAGACACCAAAAAAAACACTCAACAAATGGCTATAATTTAAGGAATGTGTTTAGTGACGGCATCAGATTTCTAATTTATGGAGAAAGATCTGGTGGCAAGAAAAGCTGCTTCTAGGAGGTTGTCAAGTGTTTTCGCTCGACGATTCCGTTCTTGCGTGGATGGTTTGGCCCTTGTTCCTGTAACTCGAATCCTAGCCCGGTATATCCCATTTTAATTTTACACCATTGTGAACCTTACGCCTGTTTTACTCTCTGATCGAGGTTCTCGGCATTGAAAAATCTTCGTAAACTCAATCACATGTGTATATGTTGACATTTAAGAGATATACAGTCAAGAAAATCGAGGGCAATGGCGATATATATTTGCGGATTAGACACAAAAAAACACTCAACAAATGGCTACAATTTAAGGAATGTGTTTAGTGACAGCATCAGATTCCTAATTTATGGAGAAAGGTCTAGTGGCAAGAAAAGCTGCTTCTAGGAGGTTATCAAGTGTTTTCGCTCGACGATTCCTTTCTTGGATGGTTGGTTTGGCCCTTGTTCCTGTAACTCGAATCCTAGCCCGGTATATCCCATTTTAATTTTACACCATTGTGAACCTTACGCCTTTTTTACTCTCTGATCGAGGTTCTCGGCATTGAAAAATCTTGGTAAACTAAATCACACGTGTATATGTTGACATTTAAGAGATATACAGTCAAGAAAATCAAGGGTAATGGTGATATATACGCGGATTAGACACCAAAAAACACTGAACAAATGGCTATAATTTAAGGAATGTGTTTAGTGACGGCATCAGATTCCTAATTGACGGTGAAAGGTCTGGTGGCAAGAAAGGCTGCTTCTAGGAGGTTGTCAAGTGTTTTCGCTCGACGAATCCATTCTTGGATGGTTGGTTTGGCCCTTGTTCCTGTAACTCGAATCCTAGCCCGGTATATCCCATTTAAATTTTACACCATTGTGAACCTTACGCCTTTTTTACTCTCTGATCGAGTTTCTCGGCATCGAAAAATCTTCGTAAACTAAATCACACGTGTATATGTTGATATTTAAGAGATATACAGTCAAGAAAATCAGGGGCAATGGTGATATATATGCGGATTAGACACAAAAAAAAAAAAAACACTCAACAAATGGCCATAATTTAGGGAATGTGTTTAGTGACGGCATCAGATTCCTAACTGATGGAGAAAGGTCTAGTGGCAAGAAAAGCTGCTTCTAGGAGGTTATCAAGTGTTTTCGCTCGACGATTCCATTCTTGGATGGTTGGTTTGGCCCTTGTTCCTGTAACTCGAATCCTAGCCCGGTATATCCCATTTAAATTTTACACCATTGTGAACATTACGCCTTTTTTACTCTCTGATCGAGGTTCTCAGCATTGAAAAATCTTGGTAAACTAAATCACACGTGTATATGTTGACATTTAAGAGATATACAGTCAAGAAAATCAAGGGTAATGGTGATATATATATATATGCGGATTAGACACCAAAAAAAACACTCAACAAATGGCTACAATTTAAGGAATGTGTTTAGTGACGGCATCAGATTCCTAATTGATGGAGAAAGGTCTGGTGGCAAGAAAAGCTGCTTGTAGGAGGTTGTCAAGTGTTTTCGCTCGACGATTCCATTCTTGGGTGGTTGGTTTGGCCCTTGTTCCTGCAACTCGAATTCTTGTCCGGTATATCCCATTTTAATTTTACACCATTGTGAACCTTACGCCTTTTTTACTCTCTGATGGAGGTTCTCGGCATTAAAAAATCTTGGTAAACTAAATCACACGTATATATATTTTGACATTTAAGAGATATACAGTCAAGAAAATCAAGGGCAATGGTGATATATATGCGGATTAGACACAAAAAAAAAACACTCAACAAATGGCTATAATTTAAGGAATGTGTTTAGTGACGGCATCAGATTTCTAATTTATGGAGAAAGATCTGGTGGCAAGAAAAGCTGCATCTAGGAGGTTGTCAAGTGTTTTCGCTCGACGATTCCATTCTTGCGTGGATGGTTTGGCCCTTGTTGCTGTAACTCGAATCCTAGCCCGGTATATCCCATTTTAATTTTACACCATTGTGAACCTTACGCCTTTTTTACTCTCTGATCGAGGTTCTCGGCATTGAAAAATCTTCGTAAACTCAATCACATGTGTATATGTTGACATTTAAGAGATATACAGTCAAGAAAATCGAGGGCAATGGCGATATATATTTGCGGATTAGACACAAAAAAAAACACTCAACAAATGGCTCCAATTTAAGGAATGTGTTTAGTGACAGCATCAGATTCCTAATTTATGGAGAAAGGTCTAGTGGCAAGAAAAGCTGCTTCTAGGAGGTTATCAAGTGTTTTCGCTCGACGATTCCTTTCTTGGATGGTTGGTTTGGCCCTTGTTCCTGTAACTCGAATCCTAGCCCGGTATATCCCATTTTAATTTTACACCATTGTGAACCTTACACCTTTTTTACTCTCTGATCGAGGTTCTCGGTATTGAAAAATCTTGGTAAACTAAATCACACGTGTATATGTTGACATTTAAGAGATATACAGTCAAGAAAATCAAGGGCAATGGTGATATATACGCGGATTAGACACCAAAAAACACTGAACAAATGGCTATAATTTAAGGAATGTGTTTAGTGACGGCATCAGATTCCTAATTGACGGTGAAAGGTCTGGTGGCAAGAAAGGCTGCTTCTAGGAGGTTGTCAAGTGTTTTCGCTCGACGAATCCATTCTTGGATGGTTGGTTTGGCCCTTGTTCCTATAACTCGAATCCTAGCCCGGTATATCCCATTTAAATTTTACACCATTGTGAACCTTACGCCTTTTTTACTCTCTGATCGAGTTTCTCGGCATCGAAAAATCTTCGTAAACTAAATCACACGTGTATATGTTGACATTTAAGAGATATACAGTCAAGAAAATCAGGGGCAATGGTGATATATATGCGGATTAGACACAAAAAAAAAAACTCAACAAATGGCTACAATTTAAGGAATGTGTTTAGTGACGGTATCAGATTCCTAATTGATGGAGAAAGGTCTTGTGGCAAGAAAAGCTGCTTCTAGGAGGTTGTCAAATGTTTTCGCTCGACGATTCCATTCTTGGGTGGTTGGTTTGGCCCTTGTTCCTGTAACTCGAATCCTAGCCCGGTATATCATATTTTAATTTTACACCATTTTGAACCTTACGCCTTTTTTACTCTCTGATCGAGGTTCTCGGCATTGAAAAATCTTCGTAAACTAAATCACATGTGTATATGTTGACATTTAAGAGATATACAGTCAAGAAAATCGAGGGCAATGGCGATATATATGCGGATTAGACACAAAAAAAACACTCAACAAATGGCTACAATTTAAGGAATGTGTTTAGTGACGGCATCAAATTCCTAATTGATGGAGAAAGGTCTGGTGGCAAGAAAAGCTGCTTCTAGGAGGTTATCAAGTGTTTTCGCTCGACGATTCCATTCTTGGATGGTTGGTTTGGCCCTTGTTCCTGTAACTCGAATCCTAGCCCGGTATATCCCATTTTAATTTTACACCATTGTGAACCTTACGCCTTTTTTACTCTCTGATCGAGGTTCTTGGCATTAAAAAATCTTCATAAACACAATCACATGTGTATATGTTGACATTTAACAGATATACAGTCAAGAAAATCGAGGGCAATGGTGATATATATGTGGATTAGACACAAAAAAAACACTCAACAAATGGCTATAATTTAAGGAATGTGTTTAGTGACGGCATCAGATTCCTAATTGATGGAGAAAGGTCTAGTGGCAAGAAAAGCTGCTTCTAGGAGGTTATCAAGTGTTTTCGCTCGACGATTCCATTCTTGGATGGTTGGTTTGGCCCTTGTTCCTGTAACTTGAATCCTAGCCCGGTAAATAACATTTTAATTTTACACCATTGTGAACCTTACGCCTTTTTTACTCTCTGATCGAGGTTCTCGGCATTGAAAAATCTTGGTAAACTAAATCACACGTATATATATGTTGACATTTAAGAGATATACAGTCAAGAAAATCAAGGGCAATGGTGATATATATGCGGATTAGACACCAAAAAAAAAACACTCAACAAATGGCTATAATTTAAGGAATGTGTTTATTGACGGCATCAGATTTCTAATTTATGGAGAAACATCTGGTGGCAAGAAAAGCTGCTTCTAGGAGGTTGTCAAGTGTTTTCGCTCGACGATTCCATTCTTGGGTGGTTGGTTTGGCCCTTGTTCCTGTAACTCGAATCCTAGCCCGGTATATCCCATTTTAATTTTACACCATTGTGAACCTTACGCCTTTTTTACTCTCTGATCGAGGTTCTCGGCATTGAAAAATCTTCGTAAACTCAATCACATGTGTATATGTTGACATTTAAGAGATATACAGTCAAGAAAACCAAGGGCAATGGTGATATATATATGCGGATTAGACACTAAAAAAACAGTCAACAAATGGCTACAATTTAAGGAATGTGTTTAGTGACGGCATCAGATTCCTAATTTATGGAGAAAGGTCTTGTGGCAAGAAAAGCTGCTTCTAGGATGTTATCAAGTGTTTTTGCTCGACGATTCCATTCTTGGATGGTTGGTTTGGCCCTTGTTGCTGTAACTCGAATCCAAGCCCGGTATATCCCATTTTAATTTTACACCATTGTGAACCCTACGCCTTTTTTACTCTCTGATCGAGGTTCTCGGCATTGAAAAATCTTCGTAAACTAAATCACACGTGTATATGTTGACATTTAAGAGATATACAGTCAAGAAAATCAAGGGCAATGGCGATATATATGCGGATTAGACACCAAAAAAAACACTCAACAAATGGCTATAATTTAAGGAATGTGTTTAGTGACGGCATCAGATTTCTAATTTATGGAGAAAGATCTGGTGGCAAGAAAAGCTGCTTCTAGGAGGTTGTCAAGTGTTTTCGCTCGACGATTCCATTCTTGGGTGGTTGGTTTGGCCCTTGTTCCTGTAACTCGAATACTAGCCCGGTATATCCCATTTTAATTTTACACCATTGTGAACCTTACGCCTTTTTTACTCTCTGATCGAGGTTCTCGGCATTGAAAAATCTTCGTAAACTCAATCACATGTGTATATGTTGACATTTAAGAGATATACAGTCAAGAAAATCGAGGGCAATGGCGATATATATATGCGGATTAGACACAAAAAAAAACACTCAACAAATGGCTACAATTTAAGGAATGTGTTTAGTGATGGCATCAGATTCCTAATTGATGGAGAAAGGTCTAGTGGAAAGAAAAGCTGCTTCTAGGAGGTTATCAAGTGTTTTCGCTCGACGATTCCATTCTTGGATGGTTGGTTTGGCCCTTGTTCCTGTAACTCGAATCCTAGCCCAGTATATCCCATTTTACTTTTTACACCATTGTGAACCTTACGCCTTTTTTACTCTCTGATCGAGGTTCTTGGCATTGAAAAATCTTGGTAAACTAAATCACACGTGTATATGTTGACATTTAAGAGATATACAGTCAAGAAAATCAAGGGCAATGGTGATATATACGCGGATTAGACTCCAAAAAAACACTAAACAAATGGCTATAATTTAAGGAATGTGTTTAGTGACGGCATCAGATTCCTAATTGATGGTGAAAGGTCTGGTGGCAAGAAAGGCTGCTTCTAGGAGGTTGTCAAGTGTTTTCGCTCGACGATTCCATTCTTGGATGGTTGGTTTGGACCTTGTTCCTGTAACTCGAATCCTAGCCCGGTATATCCCATTTTAAGTTTACACCATTGTGAACCTTACGCCTTTTTTACTCTCTGATCGAATTTCTGGGCATTGAAAAATCTTCGTAAACTAAATCACATGTGTATATGTTGACATTTAAGAGATATACAGTCAAGAAAATCAGGGCCAATGGTGATATATATGCGGATTAGACACAAAAAAAAAAAACACTCAACAAATGGCTATAATTTAAGGAATGTGTTTAGTGACGGCATCAGATTCCTAATTGATGGAGAAAGATCTAGTGGCAAGAAAAGCTGCTTCTAGGAGGTTATCAAGTGTTTTCGCTCGACGATTCCATTCTTGGATGGTTGGTTTGGCCCTTGTTCCTGTAACTCGAATCCTAGCCCGGTATATCACATTTTAATTTTACACCATTGTGAACCTTACGCCTTTTTTACTCTCTGATCGAGTTTCTCGGCATTGAAAAATCTTCATAAACTAAATCAGACGTGTATATGTTGACATTTAAGGGACATATAGTCAAGAAAATCAGGGGCAATGGTGATATATACGCGGATTAGACACCAAAAAAAAACACTCAACAAATGGCTACAATTTAAGGAATGTGTTTAGTGACGGCATCAGATTCCTAATTGATGGAGAAAGGTCTTGTGGCAAGAAAAGCTGCTTCTAGGAGGTTGTCAAGTGTTTTCGCTCGACGATTCCATTCTTGGGTGGTTGGTTTGGCCCTTGTTCCTGTAACTCGAATCCTAGCCCGGTATATCATATTTTAATTTTACAACATTGTGAACCTTACGCCTTTTTTACTCTCTGATCGAGGTTCTCGGCATTGAAAAATCTTCGTAAACTAAATCACACGTGTATTTGTTGACATTTAAGAGATATACAGTCAAGAAAATTGAGGGCAATGGCGATATATATGCGGATTAGACACCAAAAAAAACACTCAAAAAATGGCTACAATTTAAGGAATGTGTTTAGTGACAGCATCAGATTCCTAATTGATGGAGAAAGGTCTAGTGGCAAGAAAAGCTGCTTCTAGGAGGTTATCAAGTGTTTTCGCTCGACGATTCCATTCTTGGATGGTTGGTTTGGCCCTTGTTCCTGTAACTCGAATCCTAGCCCGGTATATCCCATTTTAATTTTACACCATTGTGAACCTTACTCCTTTTTTACTCTCTGATCGAGTTTCTCGGCATTGAAAAATCTTCGTAAACTAAATCACACGTGTATATGTTGACATTTAAGAGATATACAGTCAAGAAAATCATGGGCAATGGTGATATATATGCGGATTAGACACAAAAAAAACACTCAATAAATGGCTACAATTTAAGGAATGTGTTTAGTGACGGCATCAAATTCCTAATTGATGGAGAAAGGTCTGGTGGCAAGAAAAGTTGCTTCTAGGAGGTTGTCAAGTGTTTTCGCTCGACGATTCCATTCTTGGATGGTTGGTTTGGCCCTTGTTCCTCTAACTCGAATCCTTGCCCGATATATCCCATTTTAATTTTACACCATTGTGAACCTTACGCCTTTTTTACTCTCTGATCGAGGTTCTCGGCATTGAAAAATCTTCGTAAACTCAATCACATGTGTATATGTTGACATTTAAGAGATATACAGTCAAGAAAATCGAGGGCAATGGCGATATATATATGCGGATTAGACACAAAAAAAAACACTCAACAAATGGCTACAATTTAAGGAATGTGTTTAGTGACGGCATCAGATTCCTAATTGATGGAGAAAGGTCTAGTGGAAAGAAAAGCTGCTTCTAGGAGGTTATCAAGTGTTTTCGCTCGACGATTCCATTCTTGGATGGTTGGTTTGGCCCTTGTTCCTGTAACTCGAATCCTAGCCCAGTATATCCCATTTTACTTTTTACACCATTGTGAACCTTACGCCTTTTTTACTCTCTGATCGAGGTTCTTGGCATTGAAAAATCTTGGTAAACTAAATCACACGTGTATATGTTGACATTTAAGAGATATACAGTCAAGAAAATCAAGGGCAATGGTGATATATACGCGGATTAGACTCCAAAAAAACACTAAACAAATGGCTATAATTTAAGGAATGTGTTTAGTGACGGCATCAGATTCCTAATTGATGGTGAAAGGTCTGGTGGCAAGAAAGGCTGCTTCTAGGAGGTTGTCAAGTGTTTTCGCTCGACGATTCCATTCTTGGATGGTTGGTTTGGACCTTGTTCCTGTAACTCGAATCCTAGCCCGGTATATCCCATTTTAAGTTTACACCATTGTGAACCTTACGCCTTTTTTACTCTCTGATCGAATTTCTGGGCATTGAAAAATCTTCGTAAACTAAATCACATGTGTATATGTTGACATTTAAGAGATATACAGTCAAGAAAATCAGGGCCAATGGTGATATATATGCGGATTAGACACAAAAAAAAAAAAACACTCAACAAATGGCTATAATTTAAGGAATGTGTTTAGTGACGGCATCAGATTCCTAATTGATGGAGAAAGATCTAGTGGCAAGAAAAGCTGCTTCTAGGAGGTTATCAAGTGTTTTCGCTCGACGATTCCATTCTTGGATGGTTGGTTTGGCCCTTGTTCCTGTAACTCGAATCCTAGCCCGGTATATCACATTTTAATTTTACACCATTGTGAACCTTACGCCTTTTTTACTCTCTGATCGAGTTTCTCGGCATTGAAAAATCTTCATAAACTAAATCAGACGTGTATATGTTGACATTTAAGGGACATATAGTCAAGAAAATCAGGGGCAATGGTGATATATACGCGGATTAGACACCAAAAAAAAACACTCAACAAATGGCTACAATTTAAGGAATGTGTTTAGTGACGGCATCAGATTCCTAATTGATGGAGAAAGGTCTTGTGGCAAGAAAAGCTGCTTCTAGGAGGTTGTCAAGTGTTTTCGCTCGACGATTCCATTCTTGGGTGGTTGGTTTGGCCCTTGTTCCTGTAACTCGAATCCTAGCCCGGTATATCATATTTTAATTTTACAACATTGTGAACCTTACGCCTTTTTTACTCTCTGATCGAGGTTCTCGGCATTGAAAAATCTTCGTAAACTAAATCACACGTGTATTTGTTGACATTTAAGAGATATACAGTCAAGAAAATTGAGGGCAATGGCGATATATATGCGGATTAGACACCAAAAAAAACACTCAAAAAATGGCTACAATTTAAGGAATGTGTTTAGTGACAGCATCAGATTCCTAATTGATGGAGAAAGGTCTAGTGGCAAGAAAAGCTGCTTCTAGGAGGTTATCAAGTGTTTTCGCTCGACGATTCCATTCTTGGATGGTTGGTTTGGCCCTTGTTCCTGTAACTCGAATCCTAGCCCGGTATATCCCATTTTAATTTTACACCATTGTGAACCTTACTCCTTTTTTACTCTCTGATCGAGTTTCTCGGCATTGAAAAATCTTCGTAAACTAAATCACACGTGTATATGTTGACATTTAAGAGATATACAGTCAAGAAAATCATGGGCAATGGTGATATATATGCGGATTAGACACAAAAAAAACACTCAATAAATGGCTACAATTTAAGGAATGTGTTTAGTGACGGCATCAAATTCCTAATTGATGGAGAAAGGTCTGGTGGCAAGAAAAGTTGCTTCTAGGAGGTTGTCAAGTGTTTTCGCTCGACGATTCCATTCTTGGATGGTTGGTTTGGCCCTTGTTCCTCTAACTCGAATCCTTGCCCGATATATCCCATTTTAATTTTACACCATTGTGAACCTTACGCCTTTTTTACTCTCTGATCGAGGGTCTCGGCATTGAAAAATCTTCGTAAACTAAATCACACGTGTATATGTTCACATTTAAGAGATATACAGTCAAGAAAATCAAGGGCAATGGCGATATATATGCGGATTAAACACCAAAAAAAACACTCAACAAATGGCTACAATTTAAGAAATGTGTTTAATGACGGCATCAGATTCCTAATTGATGGAGAAAGGTCTTGTGGCAAGAAAAGCTGCTTCTAGGAGGTTGTAGAGTGTTTTGGCTCGACGATTCCATTCTTGGGTGGTTGGTTTGGCCCTTGTTCCTGTAATTCGAATCCTTCCCCGGTATATCCCATTTTAATTTTACACCATTGTGAACCTTACGCCTTTTTTACTCTCTGATCGAGGGCAATGGCGATATATATATGCGGATTAGACACAAAAAAAACACTCAACAAATGGCTACAATTTAAGGAATGTGTTTAGGGACGGCATCAGATTCCTAATTGATGGAGAAAGGTCTAGTGGAAAGAAAAGCTGCTTCTAGGAGGTTATCAAGTGTTTTCGCTCGACGATTCCATTCTTGGATGGTTGGTTTGGCCCTTGTTCCTGTAACTCGAATCTTAGCCCAGTATATCCCATTTTACTTTTTACACCATTGTGAACCTTACGCCTTTTTTACTCTCTGATCGAGGTTCTTGGCATTGAAAAATCTTGGTAAACTAAATCACACGTGTATATGTTGACATTTAAGAGATATACAGTCAAGAAAATCAAGGGCAATGGTGATATATACGCGGATTAGACTCCAAAAAAACACTAAACAAATGGCTATAATTTAAGGAATGTGTTTAGTGACGGCATCAGATTCCTAATTGATGGTGAAAGGTCTGGTGGCAAGAAGGGCTGCTTCTAGGAGGTTGTCAAGTGTTTTCGCTCGACGATTCCATTCTTGGGTGGTTCATTTGGCCCTTGTTCCTGTAACTCGAATCCTTTCCCGGTATATAACATTTTAATTTTACACCATTGTGAACCTTACGCCTTTTTTACTCTCTAATCGAGGTTCTCGGCATCGAAAAATCTTCGTAAATTAAATCACATGTGTATATGTTCACATTTAAGAGATATACAGTCAAGAAAACCAAGGGCAATGGTGATATATATATATGCGGATTAGACACTAAAAAAACAGTCAACAAATGGCTACAATTTAAGGAATGTGTTTAGTGACGGCATCAGATTCCTAATTTATGGAGAAAGGTCTTGTGGCAAGAAAAGCTGCTTCTAGGAGGTTATCAAGTGTTTTTGCTCGACGATTCCATTCTTGGATGGTTGGTTTGGCCCTTGTTGCTGTAACTCGAATCCAAGCCCGGTATATCCCATTTTAATTTTACACCATTGTGAACCCTACGCCTTTTTTACTCTCTGATCGAGGTTCTCGGCATTGAAAAATCTTCGTAAACTAAATCACACGTGTATATGTTGACATTTAAGAGATATACAGTCAAGAAAATCAAGGGCAATGGCGATATATATGTGGATTAGACACCAAAAAAAACACTCAACAAATGGCTATAATTTAAGGAATGTGTTTAGTGACGGCATCAGATTTCTAATTTATGGAGAAAGATCTGGTGGCAAGAAAAGCTGCTTCTAGGAGGTTGTCAAGTGTTTTCGCTCGACGATTCCATTCTTGGGTGGTTGGTTTGGCCCTTATTCCTGTAACTCGAATCCTAGCCCGGTATATCCCATTTTAATTTTACACCATTGTGAACCTTACGCCTTTTTTACTCTCTGATCGAGGTTCTCGGCATTGAAAAATCTTCGTAAACTCAATCACATGTGTATATGTTGACATTTAAGAGATATACAGTCAAGAAAATCGAGGGCAATGGCGATATATATATGCGGATTAGACACAAAAAAAAACACTCAACAAATGGCTACAATTTAAGGAATGTGTTTAGTGACGGCATCAGATTCCTAATTGATGGAGAAAGGTCTAGTGGAAAGAAAAGCTGCTTCTAGGAGGTTATCAAGTGTTTTCGCTCGACGATTCCATTCTTGGATGGTTGGTTTGGCCCTTGTTCCTGTAACTCGAATCCTAGCCCAGTATATCCCATTTTACTTTTTACACCATTGTGAACCTTACGCCTTTTTTACTCTCTGATCGAGGTTCTTGGCATTGAAAAATCTTGGTAAACTAAATCACACGTGTATATGTTGACATTTAAGAGATATACAGTCAAGAAAATCAAGGGCAATGGTGATATATACGCGGATTAGACTCCAAAAAAACACTAAACAAATGGCTATAATTTAAGGAATGTGTTTAGTGACGGCATCAGATTCCTAATTGATGGTGAAAGGTCTGGTGGCAAGAAAGGCTGCTTCTAGGAGGTTGTCAAGTGTTTTCGCTCGACGATTCCATTCTTGGATGGTTGGTTTGGACCTTGTTCCTGTAACTCGAATCCTATCCCGGTATATCCCATTTAAATTTTACACCATTGTGAACCTTACGCCTTTTTTACTCTCTGATCGAATTTCTGGGCATTGAAAAATCTTCGTAAACTAAATCACATGTGTATATGTTGACATTTAAGAGATATACAGTCCAGAAAATCAGGGCCAATGGTGATATATATGCGGATAAGACACAAAAAAAAAAACACTCAACAAATGGCTATAATTTAAGGAATGTGTTTAGTGACGGCATCAGATTCCTAATTGATGGAGAAAGATCTAGTGGCAAGAAAAGCTGCTTCTAGGAGGTTATCAAGTGTTTTCGCTCGACGATTCCATTCTTGGATGGTTGGTTTGGCCCTTGTTCCTGTAACTCGAATCCTAGCCCGGTATATCCCATTTTAATTTTACACCATTGTGAACCTTACGCCTTTTTTACTCTCTGATCGAGTTTCTCGGCATTGAAAAATCTTCATAAACTAAATCACACGTGTATATGTTGACATTTAAGGGACATATAGTCAAGAAAATCAGGGGCAATGGTGATATATACGCGGATTAGACACAAAAAAAAAACACTCAACAAATGGCTACAATTTAAGGAATGTGTTTAGTGACGGCATCAGATTCCTAATTGATGGAGAAAGGTCTTGTGGCAAGAAAAGCTGCTTCTAGGAGGTTGTCAAGTGTTTTCACTCGACGATTCCATTCTTGGGTGGTTGGTTTGGCCCTTGTTCCTGTAACTCGAATCCTAGCCCGGTATATCATATTTTAATTTTACAACATTGTGAACCTTACGCCTTTTTTACTCTCTGATCGAGGTTCTCGGCATTGAAAAATCTTCGTAAACTAAATCACACGTGTATTTGTTGACATTTAAGAGATATACAGTCAAGAAAATTGAGGGCAATGGCGATATATATGCGGATTAGACACCAAAAAAAACACTCAAAAAATGGCTACAATTTAAGGAATGTGTTTAATGACAGCATCAGATTCCTAATTGATGGAGAAAGGTCTAGTGGCAAGAAAAGCTGCTTCTAGGAGGTTATCAAGTGTTTTCGCTCGACGATTCCATTCTTGGATGGTTGGTTTGGCCCTTGTTCCTGTAACTCGAATCCTAGCCCGGTATATCCCATTTTAATTTTACACCATTGTGAACCTTACTCCTTTTTTACTCTCTGATCGAGTTTCTCGGCATTGAAAAATCTTCGTAAACTAAATCACACGTGTATATGTTGACATTTAAGAGATATACAGTCAAGAAAATCAAGGGCAATGGTGATATATATGCGGATTAGACACAAAAAAAACACTCAACAAATGGCTACAATTTAAGGAATGTGTTTAGTGACGGCATCAAATTCCTAATTGATGGAGAAAGGTCTGGTGGCAAGAAAAGTTGCTTCTAGGAGGTTGTCAAGTGTTTTCGCTCGACGATTCCATTCTTGGATGGTTGGTTTGGCCCTTGTTCCTCTAACTCGAATCCTTGCCCGATATATCCCATTTTAATTTTACACCATTGTGAACCTTACGCCTTTTTTACTCTCTGATCGAGGTTCTCGGCATTGAAAAATCTTCGTAAACTAAATCACACGTGTATATGTTCACATTTAAGAGATATACAGTCAAGAAAATCAAGGGCAATGGCGATATATATGCGGATTAAACACCAAAAAAAACACTCAACAAATGGCTACAATTTAAGAAATGTGTTTAATGACGGCATCAGATTCCTAATTGATGGAGAAAGGTCTTGTGGCAAGAAAAGCTGCTTCTAGGAGGTTGTAGAGTGTTTTGGCTCGACGATTCCATTCTTGGGTGGTTGGTTTGGCCCTTGTTCCTGTAATTCGAATCCTTCCCCGGTATATCCCATTTTAATTTTACACCATTGTGAACCTTACGCCTTTTTTACTCTCTGATCGAGGGCAATGGCGATATATATATGCGGATTAGACACAAAAAAAACACTCAACAAAGGGCTACAATTTAAGGAATGTGTTTAGTGACGGCATCAGATTCCTAATTGATGGAGAAAGGTCTAGTGGAAAGAAAAGCTGCTTCTAGGAGGTTATCAAGTGTTTTCGCTCGACGATTCCATTCTTGGATGGTTGGTTTGGCCCTTGTTCCTGTAACTCGAATCCTAGCCCAGTATATCCCATTTTACTTTTTACACCATTGTGAACCTTACGCCTTTTTTACTCTCTGATCGAGGTTCTTGGCATTGAAAAATCTTGGTAAACTAAATCACACGTGTATATGTTGACATTTAAGAGATATACAGTCAAGAAAATCAAGGGCAATGGTGATATATACGCGGATTAGACTCCAAAAAAACACTAAACAAATGGCTATAATTTAAGGAATGTGTTTAGTGACGGCATCAGATTCCTAATTGATGGTGAAAGTTCTGGTGGCAAGAAGGGCTGCTTCTAGGAGGTTGTCAAGTGTTTTCGCTCGACGATTCCATTCTTGGGTGGTTCATTTGGCCCTTGTTCCTGTAACTCGAATCCTTGCCCGGTATATAACATTTTAATTTTACACCATTGTGAACCTTACGCCTTTTTTACTCTCTAATCGAGGTTCTCGGCATTGAAAAATCTTTGTAAATTAAATCACACGTGTATATGTTCACATTTAAGAGATATACAGTCAAGAAAACCAAGGGCAATGGTGATATATATATATGCGGATTAGACACTAAAAAAACAGTCAACAAATGGCTATAATTTAAGGAATGTGTTTAGTGACGGCATCAGATTCCTAATTTATGGAGAAAGGTCTTGTGGCAAGAAAAGCTGCTTCTAGGAGGTTATCAAGTGTTTTTGCTCGACGATTCCATTCTTGGATGGTTGGTTTGGCCCTTGTTGCTGTAACTCGAATCCAAGCCCGGTATATCCCATTTTAATTTTACACCATTGTGAACCCTACGCCTTTTTTACTCTCTGATCGAGGTTCTCGGCATTGAAAAATCTTCGTAAACTAAATCACACGTGTATATGTTGACATTTAAGAGATATACAGTCAAGAAAATCAAGGGCAATGGCGATATATATGCGGATTAGACACCAAGAAAAACACTCAACAAATGGCTATAATTTAAGGAATGTGTTTAGTGACGGCATCAGATTTCTAATTTATGGAGAAAGATCTGGTGGCAAGAAAAGCTGCTTCTAGGAGGTTGTCAAGTGTTTTCGCTCGACGATTCCATTCTTGGGTGGTTGGTTTGGCCCTTATTCCTGTAACTCGAATCCTAGCCCGGTATATCCCATTTTAATTTTACACCATTGTGAACCTTACGCCTTTTTTACTCTCTGATCGAGGTTCTCGGCATTGAAAAATCTTCGTAAACTCAATCACATGTGTATATGTTGACATTTAAGAGATATACAGTCAAGAAAATCGAGGGCAATGGCGATATATATATGCGGATTAGACACAAAAAAAAAACACTCAACAAACGGCTACAATTTAAGGAATGTGTTTAGTGACGGCATCAGATTCCTAATTGATGGAGAAAGGTCTAGTGGAAAGAAAAGCTGCTTCTAGGAGGTTATCAAGTGTTTTCGCTCGACGATTCCATTCTTGGATGGTTGGTTTGGCCCTTGTTCCTGTAACTCGAATCCTAGCCCAGTATATCCCATTTTACTTTTTACACCATTGTGAACCTTACGCCTTTTTTACTCTCTGATCGAGGTTCTTGGCATTGAAAAATCTTGGTAAACTAAATCACACGTGTATATGTTGACATTTAAGAGATATACGGTCAAGAAAATCAAGGGCAATGGTGATATATACGCGGATTAGACTCCAAAAAAACACTAAACAAATGGCTATAATTTAAGGAATGTGTTTAGTGACGGCATCAGATTCCTAATTGATGGTGAAAGGTCTGGTGGCAAGAAAGGCTGCTTCTAGGAGGTTGTCAAGTGTTTTCGCTCGACGATTCCATTCTTGAATGGTTGGTTTGGACCTTGTTCCTGTAACTCGAATCCTAGCCCGGTATATCCCATTTAAATTTTACACCATTGTGAACTTTACGCCTTTTTTACTCTCTGATCGAATTTCTGGGCATTGAAAAATCTTCGTAAACTAAATCACATGTGTATATGTTGACATTTAAGAGATATACAGTCCAGAAAATCCGGGCCAATGGTGATATATATGCGGATAAGACACAAAAAAAACACTCAACAAATGGCTATAATTTAAGGAATGTGTTTAGTGACGGCATCAGATTCCTAATTGATGGAGAAAGATCTAGTGGCAAGAAAAGCTGCTTCTAGGAGGTTATCAAGTGTTTTCGCTCGACGATTCCATTCTTGGATGGTTGGTTTGGCCCTTGTTCCTGTAACTCGAATCCTAGCCCGGTATATCCCATTTTAATTTTACACCATTGTGAACCTTACGCCTTTTTTACTCTCTGATCGAGTTTCTCGGCATTGAAAAATCTTCATAAACTAAATCACACGTGTATATGTTGACATTTAAGGGACATATAGTCAAGAAAATAAGGGGCAATGGTGATATATACGCGGATTAGACACCAAAAAAAACACTCAACAAATGGCTACAATTTAAGGAATGTGTTTAGTGACGGCATCAGATTCCTAATTGATGGAGAAAGGTCTTGTGGCAAGAAAAGCTGCTTCTAGGAGGTTGTCAAGTGTTTTCGCTCGACGATTCCATTCTTGGGTGGTTGGTTTGGCCCTTGTTCCTGTAACTCGAATCCTAGCCCGGTATATCATATTTTAATTTTACAACATTGTGAACCTTACGCCTTTTTTACTCTCTGATCGAGGTTCTCGGCATTGAAAAATCTTCGTAAACTAAATCACACGTGTATTTGTTGACATTTAAGAGATATACAGTCAAGAAAATTGAGGGCAATGGCGATATATATGCGGATTAGACACCAAAAAAAACACTCAAAAAATGGCTACAATTTAAGGAATGTGTTTAGTGACAGCATCAGATTCCTAATTGATGGAGAAAGGTCTAGTGGCAAGAAAAGCTGCTTCTAGGAGGTTATCAAGTGTTTTCGCTCGACGATTCCATTCTTGGATGGTTGGTTTGGCCCTTGTTCCTGTAACTCGAATCCTAGCCCGGTATATCCCATTTTAATTTTACACCATTGTGAACCTTACTCCTTTTTTACTCTCTGATCGAGTTTCTTGGCATTGAAAAATCTTCGTAAACTAAATCACACGTGTATATGTTGACATTTAAGAGATATACAGTCAAGAAAATCAAGGGCAATGGTGATATATATGCGGATTAGACACAAAAAAAACACTCAACAAATGGCTACAATTTAAGGAATGTGTTTAGTGACGGCATCAAATTCCTAATTGATGGAGAAAGGTCTGGTGGCAAGAAAAGTTGCTTCTAGGAGGTTGTCAAGTGTTTTCGCTCGACGATTCCATTCTTGGATGGTTGGTTTGGCCCTTGTTCCTCTAACTCGAATCCTTGCCCGATATATCCCATTTTAATTTTACACCATTGTGAACCTTACGCCTTTTTTACTCTCTGATCGAGGTTCTCGGCATTGAAAAATCTTCGTAAACTAAATCACACGTGTATATGTTCACATTTAAGAGATATACAGTCAAGAAAATCAAGGGCAATGGCGATATATATGCGGATTAAACACCAAAAAAAACACTCAACAAATGGCTACAATTTAAGGAATGTGTTTAATGACGGCATCAGATTCCTAATTGATGGAGAAAGGTCTTGTGGCAAGAAAAGCTGCTTCTAGGAGGTTGTAGAGTGTTTTGGCTCGACGATTCCATTCTTGGGTGGTTGGTTTGGCCCTTGTTCCTGTAATTCGAATCCTTCCCCGGTATATCCCATTTTAATTTTACACCATTGTGAACCTTAAGCCATTTTTACTCTCTGATCTAGGTTCTCGCCGTTGAAAAATATTCGTAAAATAAATCACACGTGTATATGTTGACATTTAAGAGATATGCAGTAAGAAAAATCAAGGGCAATGGTGATATATATGCGGATTAGACACACAAAAAAAAACACTCAACAAATGGCTATAATTTAAGGAATGTGTTTAGTGATGGCATCAGATTCCTAATTGATGGAGAAAGATCCGGTGGCAAGAAAAGCTGCTTCTAGGAGGTTGTCAAGTGTTTTCGCTCGACGATTCCATTCTTGGGTAGTTGGTTTGGCCCTTGTTCCTGTAACTCGAATCCTTGCCCGGTATATCCCATTTTAATTTTACACCATTGTGAACCTTACGCCTTTTTTACTCTCTGATCGAGGTTCTCGGCATTGAAAAATCTTCGTAAACTAAATCACACGTTTATATGTTGACATTTAAGAGATATACAGTCAAGGAAATCAAGGGCAATGGCGATATATATGCGGATTAGACACAAAAAAAACACTCAACAAATGGCTACAATTTAAGGAATGTGTTTAGTGACGGCATCAGATTCCTAATTGATGGAGAAAGGTCTGGTGGCAAGAAAAGCTGCTTCTAGGAGGTTATCAAGTGTTTTCGCTCAACGATTCCATTCTTGGATGGTTGGTTTGGCCCTTGTTCCTGTAACTCAAATCCTAGCCCGGTATATCCCATTTTAATTTTACACCATTGTGAACCTTACGCCTTTTTTACTTTCTGATCGAGGTTCTCGGCATTGAAAAATCTTCGTAAACTAAATCACACGTGTATATGTTGACATTTAATAGATATACAGTCAAGAAAATCAAGGGCAATAGTGATATATATGCGGATTAGGCACCAAAAAAAAAAAAAAACACTCAACAAATGGCTATAATTTAAGGAATGTGTTTAGTGACGGCATAAGATTCTTAATTGATGGAGAATGGTCTGGTGGCAAGAAAAGCTGCTTTTAGGTGGTTGTCAAGTGTTTTCGCTCGACGATTCCATTCTTGGGTGGTTGGTTTGGCCCTTGTTCCTGTAACTGGAATCCATTCCCGATATATCCCATTTTAAATTTACACCATTGTGAACCTTACGACTTTTTTACTCTCTGATCAAGGTTCTCGGCATTGAAAAATCTTCGTAAACTAAATCACACGTGTATATGTTGACATTTAAGAGATATACAGTTAAGAAAATCAGGGGCAATGGTGATATATATGCGGATTAGACACCAAAAAAACACTCAACAAATGGCTACAATTTAAGGAATGTGTTTAGTGACGGCATCAAATTCCTAATTGATGGAGAAAGGTCTTGTGGCAAGAAAAGCTGGTTCTAGGAGGTTGTCAAGTGTTTTCGCTCGACGATTCCATTCTTGGGTGGTTGGTTTGGCCCTCATTCCTGTAACCCGAATTCTAGCCCGGTATATCCCATTTTAATTTTACACCATTGTGAATCCTGCGCCTTTTTTACTCTCTGGTCGAGCTTCTCGGCGTTGAAAAATCTTCGTAAACTAAATCACACGTGTATATGTTGACATTTAAGAGATATACAGTCAAGAAAATCAAGGGCAATGGTGATATATATGCAGATTAGACACCAAAAAAAACACTCAACAAATGGCTACAATTTAAGGAATGTGTTTGGTGACGGCATCAGATTCCTAATTGATGGAGAAAGGACTGGTGACAAGAAAAGCTGCTTCTAGGAGGTTGTCAAGTGTTTTCGCTCGACAATTCCATTCTTGGGTGGTTAGTTTGGCCCTTGTTCCTGTAACTCGAATCCTAGAACGGTATATCCCATTTAAATTTTACACCATTGTGAACCTTACGCCTTTTTTACTCTCTGATCGAGGTACTCGGCATTGAAAAATCTTCGTAAACTAAATCACACGTGTATATGTTGACATTTAATAGATATACAGTCAAGAAAATCAAGGGCAATAGTGATATATATGCGGATTAGACACAAAAAAAAAACACTCAACAAATGGCTATAATTTAAGGAATGTGTTAAGTGACGGCATAAGATTCTTAATTGATGGAGAATGGTCTGGTGGCAAGAAAAGCTGCTTTTAGGTGGTTGTCAAGTGTTTTCGCTCAACGACTCCATTCTTGGGTGGTTGGTTTGGCCCTTGTTCCTGTAACTTGAATCCATTCCCGATATATCCCATTTTAAATCTACACCATTGTGAACCTTACGACTTTTTTACTCTCTTATCGAGGTTCTCGGCATTGAAAAATCTTCGTAAACTAAATCACACGTGTATATGTTGACATTTAAGAGATATACAGTTAAGAAAATCAGGGGCAATGGTGATATATATGCGGATTAGACACCAAAAAAAACACTCAACAAATGGCTACAATTTAAGGAATGTGTTTAGTGACGGCATCAGATTCCTAATTGATGGAGAAAGGTCTTGTGGCAAGAAAAGCTGGTTCTAGGAGGTTGTCAAGTGTTTTCGCTCGACGATTCCATTCTTGGGTGGTTGGTTTGGCCCTCGTTCCTGTAACCCGAATTCTAGCCCGGTATATCCCATTTTAATTTTACACCATTGTGAATCCTGCGCCTTTTTTACTCTCTGGTTGAGCTTCTCGGCGTTGAAAAATCTTCGTAAACTAAATCACACGTGTATATGTTGACATTTAAGAGATATACAGTCAAGAAAATCAAGGGCAATGGTGATATATATGCAGATTAGACACCAAAAAAAACACTCAACAAATGGCTACAATTTAAGGAATGTGTTTGGTGACGGCATCAGATTCCTAATTGATGGAGAAAGGACTGGTGACAAGAAAAGCTGCTTCTAAGAGGTTGTCAAGTGTTTTCGCTCGACAATTCCATTCTTGGGTGGTTAGTTTGGCCCTTGTTCCTGTAACTCGAATCCTAGCCCGGTATATCCCATTTAAATTTTACACCATTGTGAACCTTACGCCTTTTTTACTCTCTGATCGAGGTACTCGGCATTGAAAAATCTTCATAAACTAAATCACACATGTATATGTTGACATTTAAGAGATATACAGTCAAGAAAATTAGGGGCAATGGTGATATATATGCGGATTAGACACAAAAAAAAAACACTAAACAAATGTCTACAATTTAAGGAATGTGTTAAGTGACGGCATCAAATTCCTAATTGATGGAGAAAGGTCTTGTGGCAAGAAAAGCTGCTTCTAGGAGGTTGTCAAGTGTTTTCGCTCGACGATTCCATTCTTGGGTGGTTGGTTTGGCCCGTGTTGCTGTAGCTCGAATCCTAGCCCGGTATATCCCATTTTAATTTTACACCATTGTGAACCTTACGCCTTTTTTACTCTCTGATCGAGGTTCTCGGCTTTGAAAACTTTTCGTAAACTAAATCACACGTGTATATGTTGACATTTAAAAGATATATGGTCAAGAAAATCATGGGCAATGGTGATATATATGCGGATTAGACACCAAAAAAGAACACTCAACAAATGGCTATAATTTTAGGAATGTATTTAGTGACGGCATCAGATTCCTAATTGATGGAGAAAGGTCTGGTGGCGAGAAAAGCTGCTTCTAGGAGGTTGTCTTGTGTTTTCACTCGACGATTCCATTCTTGGGTAGTTGGTTTGGCCCTTGTTCCTGTAACTCGAATCCTTGCCCGGTATATCCCATTTTAATTTTACACCATTGTGAACCTTACGCCTTTTTTACTCTCTGATCGAGGTTCTCTGCATTGAAAAATCTTCGTAAACTAAATCACATGTGTATATGTTGACATTTAAGAGATATACAGTCAAGAATATCAAGGGCAATGGTGATATATATATGAGGATTAGACACAAAAAAAAACACTCAACAAATGGCTACAATTTAAGGAATGTGTTTAGTGACGGCATCAGATTCCTAATTGATGGAGAAAGGTCTGGTGGCAAGAAAAGCTGCTTCTAGGAGGTTGTCAAGTGTTTTCGTTCGACGATTCCATTCTTGGGTGGTTAGTTTGCCCCTTGTTCCTGTAACTCGAATCCTAGCCCGCTATATCCTATTTTAATTTTACACCATTGTGAACCTTACGCCTTTTTTACTCTCCGATCGAGGTTCTCGGCATTGAAAAATCTTTGTAAATTAAATAACACGTGTATATGTTGACATTTAAGAGATATACAGTCAAGAAAATCAAGGGCAATGGTGATATATATGCGGATTATACACAAAAAAAAAAACACTCAAGAAATGGCTATAATTTAAGTAATGTGTTTAGTGACGGCATCAGATTCCTAATTGATGGAGAAAGGTCTGGTGGCAAGAAAAGCTGCTTCTAGGAGGTTGTCAAGTGTTTTCGCTCGATGATTCCGTTCTTGGGTAGTTGGTTTGGCCCTTGTTCCTCTAACTCGAATCCTTGCCCGGTATATCCCATTTTAATTTTACACCATTGTGAACCTTACGCCTTTTTTACTCTCTGATCGAGGTTCTCGGGATTGAAAAATCTTCGTAAACTAAATCACACGTGTATATGTTAACATTTAAGAGATATACTGTCAAGAAAATCAATGGCAATGGTGATATATAAGCGGATTAGACACCAAAAAAAACACTCAACAAATGGCTACAATTTAAGGAATGTGTTTAGTGACGGTAACAGATTCCTAATTTAGGGAGAAAGGTCTAGTCGCAAGAAAAGCTGCTTCTAGGAGGTTGTCAAGTGTTTTCGCTCGACGATTCCATTCTTGGGTGGTTGGTTTGGCCCTAGTTCCTGTAACTCGAATTCTAGCCAGGTATATCCCATTTTAATTTTACACCATTGTGAATCTTACGCCTTTTTTACTCTCTGATCGAGCTTCTCGGCATTGAAAAATCTTCGTAAACTAAATCACACGTGTATATGTTGACATTTAAGAGATATACAGTCAAGAAAATCAAGGGCAATGGTGATATATATGTGGATTAGACACCAAAAAAAAACACTCAACAAATGGCTACAATTGAAGGAATGTGTTTAGTGACGGCATCAGATTCCTTATTGATGGAGAAAGGTCTGGTGGCAAGTAAAGCTGCTTCTATGAGGTTGTCAAGTGTTTTCGCTCGACAATTCCATTCTTGGGTGGTTGGTTTGGCCCTTGTTCCTGTAACTCGAATCCTAGCCCGGTATATCCCATTTAAATTTTACACCATTGTGAACCTTATGCCTTTTTTACTCTCTGAGCGATGTACTCGGCATTGAAAAATCTTCGTAAACTAAATCACACGTGTATATGTTGACATTTAAGAGATATACAGTCAAGAAAATCAGGGGCAATGGTGATATATATGCGGATTAGACACAAAAAAAAACACTCAACAAATGGCTACAATTTAAGGAATGTGTTTAGTGATGGCATCAGATTCCTAATTGATGGAGAAAGGTCTTGTGGCAAGAAAAGCTGCTTCTAGGAGATTGTCAATTGTTTTCGCTTGACGATTCCATTCTTGGGTGGTTGGTTTGGCCCTTGTTCCTGTAACTCAAATCCTAGCCCGGTATATCCTATTTTAGTTTTACACCATTGTGAACCTTACGCCTTTTTTACTCTCTGATTGTGGTTTTCGGCATTGAAAAATCTTCGTAAACTAAATCACACGTGTAGATGTTGACATTTAAGAGTTATACAGTCAAGGAAATCAAGGGTAATGGTGATATATATGCGGATTAGACACCAAAAAAAAACACTCCACAAATGGCTACAATTTAAGGAATGTGTTTAGTGACGGCATCAGATTCCTAATTGATGTAGAAAGGTCTGGTGGCAAGAAAAGCTGCTTCTTGGAGGTTATCAAGTGTTTTCGCTCGACAATTCCATTCTTGGGTGGTTGGTTTGGCCCTTGTTCCTGTAACTCGAATCCTATCCTGGTATATCCCATTTTAATTCTACACCATTGTGAACCTTACGCCTTTTTTACTCTGTGATCGAGGTTCTCGGCATTGAAAAATTTTCGTAAACTAAATCACACGTGTATATGTTGACATTTAAGAGATATACGGTCAATAAAATCAAGGGCAATGGTGATATATATGTGGATTAGACACCAAAAAAAACACTCAACAAATGGCAATAATTTTAGGAATGTGTTTAGTGACGGCATCAGATTCCTAATTGATGGAGAAAGGTCTGGTGGCAAGAAAAGCTGCTTCTAGGAGGTTGTCAAGTGTTTTCGCTCGACGATTCCATTCTTGGGTAGTTAGTTTGGCCCTTGTTCCTGTAACTCGAATCCTTGCCCGGTATATCCCATTTTAATTTTACACCATTGTGAACCTTACGCCTTTTTTACTCTCTGATCGAGGTTCTCTGCATTGAAAAATCTTCGTAAACTAAATCACATGTGTATATGTTGACATTTAAGAGATATACAGTCAAGAATATCAAGGGCAATGGTGATATATATATGCGGATTAGACACACACAAAAAACACTCAACAAATGGCTACAATTTAAAGAATGTGTTTAGTGACGGCATCAGATTCCTAATTGATTGAGAAAGGTCTGGTGGCAAGAAAAGCTGCTTCTAGGAGGTTGTCAAGTGTTTTTGTTCGACGATTCCATTCTTGGGTGGTTAGTTTGCCCCTTGTTCCTGTAACTCGAATCCTAGCCCGCTATATCCTATTTTAATTTTACACCATTGTGAACCTTACGCCTTTTTTACTCTCCGATCGATGTTCTCGGCATTGAAAAATCTTTGTAAATTAAATCACACGTGTATATGTTGACATTTAAGAGATACACAGTCAAGAAAATCAAGGGCAATGGTGATATATATGCGGATTATACACACAAAAAAAACACTCAACAAATGGCTATAATTTAAGGAATGTGTTTAGTGACGGCATCAGATTCCTAATTGATGGAGAAAGGTCTGGTGGCAAGAAAAGCCGCTTCTAGGAGGTTGTCAAGTGTTTTCGCTCGACGATTCCGTTCTTGGATAGTTGGTTTGGCCCTTGTTCCTATAACTCGAATCCTTGCCCGGTATATCCCATTTTAATTTTACACCATTGTGAACCTTACGCCTTTTTTACTCTCTGATCGAGGTTCTCGGCATTGAAAAATCTTCGTAAACTAAATCACACGTGTATATGTTTACATTTAAGAGATATACAGTCAAGAAAATCAATGGCAATGGTGATATATATGCGGATTAGACACCAAAAAAAACACTCAACAAATGGCTACAATTTAAGGAATGTGTTTTGTGACGGTTACAGATTCCTAATTTAGGGAGAAAGGTCAGGTGGCAAGAAAAGCTGCTTCTAGGAGGTTGTCAAGTGTTTTCGCTCGACGATTCCATTCTTGGGTCGTTTGTTTGGCCCTCGTTCCTGTAACTCGAATTCTAGCCAGGTATATCCCATTTTAATTTTACACCATTGTGAATCTTACGCCTTTTTTACTCTCTGATCGAGCTTCTCGGCATTGAAAAATCTTCGTAAACTAAATCACACGTGTATATGTTGACATTTAAGAGATATACAGTTAAGAAAATCAAGGGCAATGGTGATATATATGTGGATTAGACACCAAAAAAAAACACTCAACAAATGGCTACAATTTAAGGAATGTGTTTAGTGACGGCATCAGATTCCTTATTGATGGAGAAAGGTCTGGTGGCAAGAAAAGCTGCTTCTATGAGGTTGTCAAGTGTTTTCGCTCGACAATTCCATTCTTGGGTGGTTGGTTTGGCCCTTGTTCCTATAACTCGAATCCTAGCCCGGAATATCCCATTTAAATTTTACACCATTATGAACCTTATGCCTTTTTTACTCTCTGATCGAGGTACTCGGCATTGAAAAATCTTCGTAAACTAAATCACACGTGTATATGTTGACATTTAAGAGATATACAGTCAAGAAAATCAGGGGCAATGGTGATATATATGCGGATTAGACACAAAAAAAACACTCAACAAATGGCTACAATTTAAGGAATGTGTTTAGTGACGGCATCAGATTCCTAATTGATGGAGAAAGGTCTTGTGGCAAGAAAAGCTGCTTCTAGGAGATTGTCAAGTGTTTTCGCTTGACGATTCCATTCTTGGGTGCTTGGTGTGGCCCTTGTTCCTGTAACTCAAATCCTAGCCCGGTATATCCTATTTTAGTTTTACACCATTGTGAACCTTACGCCTTTTTTACTCTCTGATTGAGGTTTTCGGCATTGAAAAATCTCCGTAAACTAAATCACACGTGTAGATGTTGACATTTAAGAGATATACAGTCAACGAAATCAAGGGTAATGGTGATATATATGCGGATTAGACACCAAAAAAAACACTCCACAAATGGCTACAATTTAAGGAATGTGTTTAGTGACGGCATCAGATTCCTAATTGATGGAGAAAGGTCTGGTGGCAAGAAAAGCTGATTCTTGGAGGTTATCAAGTGTTTTCGCTCGACGATTCCATTCTTGGGTGGTTGGTTTGGCCCTTGTTCCTGTAACTCGAATCCTAGCCCGGTATATCCCATTTTAATTCTACACCATTGTGAACCTTACGCCTTTTTTACTCTCTGATCGAGGTTCTCGGCATTGAAAAATTTTCCTAAACTATATCACACGTGTATATGTTGACATTTAAGAGATATACAGTCAAGAAAATCAAGGGTAATGGTGACATATATGCGGATTAGACACCAAAAAAAACACTCAATAAATGGCTATAATTTTAGGAATGTGTTTAGTGACGGCATCAGATTCCTAATTGATGGAGAAAGGTCTGGTGGCAAGAAAAGCTGCTTCTAGGAGGTTGTCAAGTGTTTTCGCTCGACGATTCCATTCTTGGGTAGTTAGTTTGGCCCTTGTTCCTATAACTCGAATGCTTGCCCGGTATATACCATTTTAATTTTACACCATTGTGAACCTTACGCCTTTTTTACTCTCTGATCGAGGTTCTTTGCATTGAAAAATCTTCTTAAACTAAATCACACGTGTATATGTTAACATTTAAGAGATATACAGTCAAGAAAATCAAGGGCAATGGTGATATATATCTGCGGATTAGACACGAAAAAAAAAAACACTCAACAAATGGCTACAATTTAAGGAATGTGTTTAGTGACGGCGTCAGATTCCTAATTGATGGAGAAAGCTCTGGTGGCAAGAAAAGCTACTTCTAGGAGGTTGTAAAGTATTTTGGCTCGACGATTCCATTCTTGGGTGGTTGGTTTGGCCCTTGTTCCTGTAACTCGAATCCTTGCCCGGTATATCCCATTTTAATTTTACACCATTGTGAACCTTAAGCCTTTTTTACTCTCTGATCGAGGTTCTCGCCGTTGAAAAATATTCGTAAAATAAATCACACGTGTATATGTTGACATTTAAGAGATATGCGGTCAAAAAAATCAAGGGCAATGGTGATATATATGCGGATTAGACACACCAAAAAAAAAACACTCAACAAATGGCTATAATTTAAGGAATGTGTTTAGTGACGCCATCAGATTCCTAATTGATGGAGAAAGATCTGGTGGCAAGAAAAGCTGCTTCTAGGAGGTTGTCAAGTGTTTTCGCTCGACGATTCCATTCTTGGGTAGTTGGTTTGGCCCTTCTTCCTATAACTCGAATCCTTGCCCGGTATATCCCATTTTAATTTTACACCATTGTGAACCTTAATCCTTTTTTACTCTCTGATCAAGGTTCTCGGCATTGAAAAATCTTCGTAAACTAAATCACAGGTGTATATGTTGACATTTAAGAGATATACAGTCAAGAAAATCGAGGGCAATGGCCATATATATGCGGATTAGACACCAAAAAAAAACACTCAACAAATGGCTACAATTTAAGGAATGTGTTTAGTGACGGCATCAGATTCCTAATTGATGGAGAAAGGTCTGGTGGCAAGAAAAACTGCTTCTAAGAGGTTATCAAGTGTTTTCGCTCGACGATTCCATTCTTGGATGGTTGGTTTGGCCCTTGTTCCTGTAACTCGAATCCTAGCCCGGTATATCCCATTTTAATTTTACACCATTGTGAACCTTACGCCTTTTTTACTCTCTGATCGAGGTTCTCGGCATTGAAAAATCTTCGTACTCTAAAGCACACGTGTATATGTTGACATTTAAGAGATATACAGTTAAGAAAATCAAGGGCAAAAGTGATATCTATGCGGATTAGACACCAAAAAAAAAAACACTCAACAAATGGCTATAATTTAAGGAATGTGTTTAGTGACGGCATAAGATTCTTAATTGATGGAGAATGATCTGGTGGCAAGAAAAGCTGCTTCTAGGAGGTTGTCAAGTGTTTTCGCTCGACGATTCCATTCTTGGGTGGTTGGTTTGGCCCTTGTTCCTGTAACTCGAATACATGCCCGGTGTATCCCATTTTAAATTTACACCATTGTGAACCTTACGCCTTTTTTACTCTCTGATCGAGGTTCTCGGCATTGAAAAATCTTCGTAAACTAAATCACACGTGTATATGTTGACATTTAAGAGATATACAGTCAAGAAAATCAGGGGCAATGGTAATATATTTGCGGATTAGACACAAAAAAAAAACACTCAACAAATGGCTACAATTTAATGAATGTGTTTAGTGACGGCATCAGATTCCTAATTGATGGAGAAAGGTCTTGTGGCAAGAAAAGCTGGTTCTAGGAGGTTGTCAAGTGTTTTTGCTCGACGATTCCATTCTTGGGTGGTTGGTTTGGCCCTCGTTCCTGTAACTCGAATTCTAGCCCGGTATATCCCATTTTAATTTTACACCATTGTGAATCTTACACCTTTTTTACTCTCTGGTCGAGCTTCTCGGCATTGAAAAATCTTCGTAAACTAAATCACACGTGTATATGTTGACATTTAAGAGATATACAGTCAAGAAAATCAAGGGCAATGGTGATATATATTCGGACTTGACACCAAAAAAAAAACACTCAACAACTGGCTACAATTTAAGGAATGTGTTTAGTGACGGCATCTGATTCCTAATTGATGGAGAAAGGTCTGGTGACAAGAAAAGCTGCTTCTAGGAGGTTGTCAAGTGTTTTCGCTCGACAATTCCATTCTTGGGTGGTTGGTTTGGTCCTTGTTCCTGTAACTCGAATCCTAGCCCTTTATATCCCATTTAAATTTTACACCATTGTGAACCTTACGCCTTTTTTACTCTCTGATCGAGGTACTCGGCATTGAAATATCTTCGTAAAATAAATCACACGTGTATATGTTGACATTTAAAAGATATACAGTCAAGAAAATTAGGGGCAATGGTGATATATATGCAGATTAGACACAAAAAAAATACTAAACAAATGTCTACAATTTAAGGAATGTGTTTAGTGACGGCATCAGATTCCTAATTGATGGAGAAAGGTCATGTGGCAAGAAAAGCAGCTTCTAGGTGGTTGTCAAGTGTTTTCGCTCGACTATTCCATTCTTGGGTGGTTGGTTTGGCCCTTGTTCCTGTAACTCGAATCCTAGCCCGGTATATCCTATTTTAATTTTACACCCTTGTAAACCTTACGCCTTTTTTACTCTCTGATCGAAGTTCTCGGCATTGAAAAATATTCGTAAACTAAATCGTACGTGTATATGTTGACATTTAAGAGATATACAGTCAAGAAAATCAAGGGCCATGGTGATATATATGCGGATTAGACACCAAAAAAAAACACTCAACAAATGGCTACAATTTAAGGAATGTGTTTAGTGACGGCATCAGATTCCTAATTGATAGAGAAAGGTCTGGTGGCAAGAAAAGCTACTTCTAGGAGGTTAAGTGTTTTCGCTCGACGATTCCATTCTTGGGTGGTTGGTTTGGCCCTTGTTCCTGTAGCACGAATCCTAGCCCGGTATATCCCATTTTAATTTTACACCATTGTGAACCTTACGCCTTTTTTACTCTCTGATCGAGGTTCTCGGCCTTGAAAATTTTTCGTAAACTAAATCACACGTGTATATGTTGACATTTAAGAGATATACAGTCAAGAAAATCAAGGGCAATGGTGATATATATGCGGATTAGACACCAAAAAAAAAACACTCAAGAAATGGCTATAATTTTAGGAATGTGTTTAGTGACGGCATCAGATACCTAATTGATGGAGAAAGGTCTTGTGGCAAGAAAAGCTGCTTCTAGGAGATTGTCAAGTGTTTTCGCTCGACGATTCCATTCTTGGGTAGTTGGTTTGGCCCTTGTTCCTGTAACTCGAATCCTTGTCCGGTATATCCCATTTTAATTTTACACCATTGTGAACCTTACGCCTTTTTTACTCTCTAATCGAGGTTCTCTGCATTGAAAAATCTTCGTAAACTAAATCACATGTGTATATGTTGACATTTAAGAGATATACAGTCAAGAATATCAAGGCCAATGGTGATATATATATATGCGGATTAGACACAAAAAAAAAACACTCAACAAATGGCTACAATTTAAGGAATGTGTTTAGTGACGCCATCAGATTCCTAATTGATGGAGAGAGGTCTGGTGGCAAGAAAAGCTGCTTCTAGGAGGTTGTCAAGTGTTTTCGCTCGACGATTCCATTCTTGGGTAGTTGGTTTGGCCCTTGTTCCTGTAACTCGAATCCTTGTCCGGTATATCCCATTTTAATTTTACCCCATTGTGAACCTTACGCCTTTTTTACTCTCTAATCGAGGTTCTCTGCATTGAAAAATCTTCGTAAACTAAATCACATGTGTATATGTTGACATTTAAGAGATATACAGTCAAGAAAATCAAGGGCCATGGTGATATATATGCGGATTAGACACCAAAAAAAAACACTCAACAAATGGCTACAATTTAAGGAATGTGTTTAGTGACGGCATCAGATTCCTAATTGATGGAGAAAGGTCTGGTGGCAAGAAAAGCTACTTCTAAGAGGTTAAGTGTTTCCGCTCGACGATTCCATTCTTGGGTGGTTGGTTTGGCCCTTGTTCCTGTAGCACGAATCCTAGCCCCGTATATCCCATTTTAATTTTACACCATTGTGAACCTTACGCCTTTTTTACTCTCTGATCGAGGTTCTCGGCCTTGAAAAATTTTCGTAAACTAAATCACACGTGTATATGTTGACATTTAAGAGATATACAGTCAAGAAAATCAAGGGCAATGGTGATATATATGCGGATTAGACACCAAAAAAAAACACTCAAGAAATGGCTATAATTTTAGGAATGTGTTTAGTGACGGCATCAGATACCTAATTGATGGAGAAAGGTCTTGTGGCAAGAAAAGCTGCTTCTAGGAGATTGTCAAGTGT
>JARYGA010027296.1:0-41483 GCA_030545235.1 Helianthus tuberosus
AGGTCTGCATGCATTTCTTCTCCAATCCAACTCCATACTCACATAACTCGAATTCTATGGACTTTAATGGTTTCTAAAAACCACTATGGACACATGTACTCATTAGAAAACATCAATTAACACCTGGGATAATCTGGAGGTGCTCTCATTCACTATAAATAGGGCATTGGGGCAGCCACATTTCTTGCTCATTTCAATTTTTTTCACTCTCTCACTTGCTCAAGCTTTTGGAGCATTCTCTGGAGCATCCTATACTTAAAGGAAGCTCTCTAAGTTCAAACTTTCGTGCTAAGGACCTTGTAAGTGTTCTTGGCTCCTGTAGTTCAAGTTTTATTAGAATAAGGACCGAAAGTCAAAGATAGCATAATTCTGCTTTTACTTTTAATTTAATCATTAACGGTCCAGCCATGGTTCTAAACGAATGTGGCTATGTGTTGGTAATTAAGTAGGAGATAATCCCTCAAAAGGGCACCTCCTAATTATCACATTTACTTTGTCAATTGTCGGGTCAAAGTAATGAACAGAAAAGTCAAACGAGTCAGTTTTTATAAAAGAATTCATAACTGATAATGTAGAAGCTATAAAATACGTTTTATCACTTTAATAACTTGGTAAATATTATAAGAACATGTTTAGACATGTTCAACCTGACAATTCTGAGTTTAGGCTCGGTTCGCAACCAAAACTCGTAAAAGTTGACTTTTGCTTTGACTTTCGGTTCTGACCCGAATTAGCTTAGTATCTATATGTCTTAGGGTTCCTCTGTGACCATATTATATGTTAGTATAACCATCTGAGGTTATACTACATGGTCCTTTAGAAATCAGAGTTCATTTGCATGTTTCCGTTATTTGCTTAAATTTGACTATTATGCCCTTATAATGTAAAAACGAGATTTTTGGATATATGAGTATACAAATAGCTTTGTTACTGATATATAAGCATGTCAAATTAATTTGACATCAATTTCTGGTCTCAAAATAAAGTTATGCAAGGTATCGTAAAATGAAACTTTTTATTAATTAAAGAGTAAAATGCACGGATAGTCCCTATGGTTTTGCAAAATAACACCTATAGTCTCCAACTTTTGAAAATTACATCGGTGCTCCCTGTGGTTTGACAGTTTGTTACTCGGATCGTCCCTGGAGTGGATGACAGTTAGTTTTCTCCGTTAAGTGGATGTCAAATGACAAATTTACCCTTTATCTTCTCCACTTTATAAAAACAAAACAACCCCACCCCAACCCCACCTACCCCCATTGTAACCTCCGCCAAAAATGGGTATACAAAAAAATCCAACCCGTTTTGAAAATCGGATTCGAACCATTTGTAGACCGGTTCGAATTGTTATAAAAATAAAATTTATTATATTTGACCATACTCCGATTTTTTTTATGAAACTTAGGTCATACAATAGAAGAAAATAAGCGCGTCCCAAAAGTATGCTCGTATTTTATAAAATGTTTTATCTTTCGAAATTATACGAGAAAAAAAAACAAGTTAAGTAGCTGAATTAATTATTTATATAAAATAATCATAATAATATTTTAAGATCCTAAAGCAAAGTTCTTGTTTGGTTTGATTTAAATACATACTAACTAAACATCAAAACTCATAATCTATATTTTTATAACAAACCTATTGATAATGATATCATATGAAAATGATATAAAGGATTTTAGAATTTAGATGATAAGGTTCAATCTATTGATAAGTTATTGCAAACGTTGTATGTTAATGCAATTAAATTACATAGATTATTTTGTTTTCTACGGGGAATTTCAAAGGTTTCGTAATTAAAGAATGAAATCATGATAGCATTAAATTGATGCTCTTTTTCTTTGAAAAGCAACCAAACCTACACATTAAATATTCACATCTCACGCAGCTCATCACCCCCTCCCTCTTTCTCTGCCATTTCTCCGGTCACCGGAGTAATTCCAACAGATCTCCGACATGCGCAACCACCACACCCAATAACCCCTCTCCACTCTCGCCCATCTCTCTACCCTCACAACCCCACAACATCCTTTTGCATATCATGCACTCTCACTCGAAGAAGAACTAGCCTGCAAGTCCTTCGTGTCGTCACCGAAAACTCGAAGGAGTTATCAGAGGTTCACGTCGGAGTCTACGTCAGGACAAGTCATCGTCGCTGCGCTCTCTGCAACTCGTCAGAGAGCACGAGACGTCGCCGGAAAATCATCAGGGAATCGACACATCACGTTATTCGGTATACCTTCTGTCCATTTAGTCGTTTTCTTTTCGAGTCATTTTAGATGTGGGTTAACACTTGTATCGCTAACAGTGGATGTGCTGTTACTCACCGTCCTTTTGAAACCCTTATCGTTTTCATATGATAAACTGCCCGGATAAGAACCGAAACCGGCCGGAACCGGAATCACGTCGACGTCACTGTTTCGGTATATTTTCTTCGCTTCTAGTTCTTCTGTTCTTATTTGATGTAAACAGAGATCATGTTGGATGTAGAAAGAAATATCAATGTTCAGTTTGGGTGGGCCTCATTTCTGTCCGCTGGGCAAATCACAAGGAAGAAGATGACCCAAAACGACTTACAAACTTCGTCCGATCACATATAAACAGTCGCGGGGTTTATCTTCCACGTTACCGCACTCGCGAGGACATCGGAGCGGCCGCCGGTACGTGAAGACGCCACCAGAGATGGTCTATACCATAAATGTTATACCTCTGTTTATCATTTCCCTTTCTTTTAAATCTATGTTAAGCCTTTTTTTTTTTCCTTTGATACCAAACTTTTCGAAACTGTAAAGATAAACAAAGAGGTGATTTTCTCAAACTAAGATTTACTAACTAGTATTCATTAAACTTATCAAAACTATATATATATATATTTTTTTATCTTTGGATCATTAATTTAATAATCAAATTTATAATTAATAAACTATCTAATTAAAGCAACGATACCTAGAACTGTTTATAAATAATAAACCTACCCCTCACATTCACTTCGTAACTGACTGGCAATTTAATTATGAAATTTCTTAGTAACTACAAATTATTTATTTTTAAATAAATATGTATTTGTTAATGATCAAGTATATAGTTAAATAATTAAACTATTCTACTTAAACCCTCTTTATCTCAGCTGCTGGTGTTCTCTTTTTCCCTCTTTATCTCAGCTGCTGTTCAAAAAAAAAAAAAACTTAAACCCCTAGATATTCCCAATTTAGATCTAACCACCCTAATTGCCTAAACCCTATATTTCCATAGATTTTAATATATGTCCAACTGTTTGTGTCATGTGAACTATTTAGGATAATTCCCATCGGTTGAAGTTTCCATCTTTTCATTCGTGCGTTATTTTACAAGGAATCACAAACACTCGTGATATCGAGACTCCACCAATTTTCCTCGCAATTTAAGTGTTCTTCCTACGCAAAACTGTGAGTATACTCGAACCCATTTTTACTTTTAACACTTTTGGGTGCAACATGTATTCTATATTATAAACACACTTGAAACTATTTGAATCACTCTCTATCCATATTTGAAACATGAAACTATATGATGCTTGTTAATTTCGTATGTGATGTTGAACTTTTCGTGTCTATATGCTCATTAACTTCGTACAAACCTACCTTAACAATTATAGCGCTATAGGGGTAATGCACCGCCTACGATTCTTGGGGTATTGTTAAGTCAAACATGTTAACCTCCCTTTATTCTATCCGGGGATAGGCTATTTTAACGCATTGGATTCTTGGGTTTGAACATATACTTGACACCGTTACGACATACTAGTAACTTGCATATTGTGAATCATGTTGGATACGAGCCTTAGACTATTTTAAAACCATTTTTATGCTATGTATCAAAACTTGTATACTCGCCTTTGCTTTTGCATTGAACTCTATTTTAATACATGTTGCAGGTTCGATAGACAAGATGATGCTAAGTGAAGAAACAAGACTTAAGTGGACATAGAAACACACTTAGATTAATCAATTTTGTATTATGTGTTTGGAAACAATGTTGTTCGTATTTGATTATTGTATGACATTTTTAGTGAATTTATGAAATCAAATTTAAATTATATTGTCACATAGTGTTATGAAGTCTATTGCAATCTATTTCGTCTCATCCCGATGTTTTCGCCATCGGTTGGGGTGTGACACCCAGCTCTCTCTGTTTCCCCAGATTAAAGTCACCCCGGCATATTCATTGAAACACTAGTTCCTGTCTCACAAATTGTATTAGGGGTTTTGTTTAGAAATAAGAAATGAATGAGTGGGTGCAAATTATACCTTTCTTATATGAAGGAGAAGAGAGATAGAGTGAGGTCTAGTGAGTTCCAACTTCCGGTGAGGTTGCAGGTTTTCCGGTGAGACTTGCAGAACAGAACCCGGAATGATTTTAAGATGCGATTCAGAGTGTAAACGTTCGAAGAGGTGCAAGGGGTGCTTTACTTATATCAAATACTGAACCGAGATCCTTGATTCGCGATTAGATGAGAAATTTCGATCTTGAAGATTTGGTTTCCCCATTCGATGATATTCGATAATTATATGTTGTAATATAGTTTGATTTGAGGTCCTGGTTCATGTGATTGTAATAGGAAACACGATTTCACGTTTCCTGCCACATATCGAACAAGATTTACAGAGCTTTTTGCGTTGGGTCACTGTGCATCACTTGGGCGACAAGCTTTTAAAATTCCAAAACAGCTTTAGATTTAGGTTAGAATTAATGTTCACAAACACCCACCTGATGGAGTGTTATATGTGGATGCTTCGATTTAGTGAGACCCGGTGGCGGGAGCTGGACACGTCAGCAGCGGCGGAAGAGAAACACGGCAACTGACGGAACACAACTCCGGTGACTTTAATCTGGGGGAAAACAGAGAGAAAGGTGGGGTTGGGGTGGGGTTGTTTTGTTTTTATAGAGTGGAGAAGATGAAGGGCAAATTTGTCATTTCACATCCACTTAACGGAGAAAACTAACCGTCATCCACTCCAGGGACTATCCGAGTAAAAAACTGTCAAACCATAGGGAGCACCGGTGTAATTTCCAAAAGCTGGGGACTATAGGTGTTATTTTACAAAACCACAGGGACTATCCGTGCATTTTACTCTTAATTAAACTACGCTTTTTAGCATAAATCATATTTAAACCCAAATTTTGGCACCAAACTCATTACCTACTGTTATGATATTATTTTTAGGGATTTTTGGAATATTGGTTCAGATTATAAACTGACCATATCATCGAGTTCTTGTATAATTCGATAAATGACGATAATGCCCTTTTGTTAATAAAATGAGATTTATAAATGATAAACATGCCAAACCTTTTCCTACTCATATTATATGAAAAATAAAATATTTTAAGCATTCAAGGTTGATAAAAATCTCAGAAATTCATAAACATCGCATATATCGTCAAATGTCGACTTTTACGCTAATTAGGTGCATAGTATGGTTTAAAACCATAATTAACACCCAAGACTTATTACCTACTGAATTAATAAATAAATTTTAATACTTTTACAGTAGGTATAAGTCATGAACTCAGACTTCCAATTTTGTCCTTAAAAACATATGTGAAATGACCAAAATGCCCCTACGGTGCATAGTTTGGCCATAAATGGTAAACCACACATATGTATGATATCTTACTGATTTAACATCATAAAATAAATGTTTTTACAGAAGGTTTTAGACCAGAACCTTAGTTTACTATTAAACCTCTTTTATAAACTTTAAAATAACCAAAATACCCTTACGGGACTTAAATTGGTTTTAAAAATCTTTTTGGGTATAATTATTGATATCCTACTGATATCATGCATATTTGAAGCATAATAACTTATGGAACTTGTACATGACTCATCCGGCTACCCGTTATGCATATACGCGTTCGGTACGGTTTATTTAACTAGTTTGCATAAATTAGCCGAAACGGGTCAAACCTTATCATTTTTACTTCAAAATCCAGAATGTATTTAGTTTACCCATTTTAAACAAGTCTCCAAACTTGTCGGGTCTAAATCACATTCTAATCCGGTCATTGCTTAATCTCGCATTCGTACCGTAAACCTTTCTTTAAACTAACCGGTCTAAGTTTTTAGCTTAAATAAGACCCGTTAGTAATATAATAGGTTAATAAAACCTTCGTTCCAGATTAGGAGCCTGGTAAAAGCTACCTACACTTGTTTGAGTAGAATATACGGCTGAGTATTCAAAAATTTGCATTTTAAGCTCAGGTAAATACTTTTAACTTATTTTCCCTTATACGGGCTTGAGATACGGTAAATTATTACCGCTTAGTCGGGTATGGAATATTTAATCGATAAGTTGTTAATTCATTGACATAACCCGTTTTAATCCGTTTGGTTTGATATATAAACATTTTGGGGTTAATATGACCATGTCCTGGATATCCTCGGCTCATTTCATTTAAAAATGGCCACGACTTAAGCACGGGGTGTAGGCATACACCCGACAGTTGCGTATGTAAAAAGATATAACCACACGTGAGGATAACTCCTTGTGATTATATTGGTGGTGTGTCTATTAATCATGTCTCGGCTTCTATCCCGGGTCCTGAACGTACGACAAACATGTAAATCTGTATACAAGATTATTTTATATAATTATCCCAAATTATAAAAAAATATTTGTGCCTTGTGCATTTAAATAAATTTTCATAAATGTTTTCAAAAGAGTCGGTTAATTGTATTTACCAGTGTAAACTGACGTATTTTTCAAAAAGACTAAGTGGCAGGTACTACTCGAAAGTGGCTGGAAGCTTCTGAGCATTAGTTAAAGAATCTTGCAAGTTCTTAATGCTTAAAGTCTGTTGAACAACGTTTTGTATTATATTTTAGATCCACCTGTGGATCCTCTTACAACCTTCTGTATTATATTTTATTCGTACTTTACTCTCGGTTTGTAATAGTAATTTTCTTCCAAGACTTCCGCTGTGCTATGAACTGTGTATATTTGACTATGATGATATCAACTACGTCACGATACTCCCCACTGGGCCCACTGGTTATATGTGGAAATATCGGGGTGTGACATAAAGTAACAGAGTATGCATGTTACACGAGATGGGCGATTACCACAGGGGTTGTTATGATGGGGGGTTACCTCCAGGGCCATTATGACAGTGGCAGTGCATTCGTTACTTGCCGGTTGTTATACAACTACGAGTAGTTTAGAATACATGCAAGAGCAAAGTTCATTGTAATGTGTGATGTCTATCATAGATTGTGATGATGATGACTTATTGTAAATTTATGTGATGTGTTTTTAATGGCTTAACGTATTTAATTCCTATTTAGGTTTGTAGTTACCTGATTTAAACTATAACTTACTAAATATAACTGACTTTTAGTATGCACATCAAGTTAAATGCAAGATACATGGGCTGGGGTGCAGCGAAGGCTCCTTGGGATACAAATCCTCATGTCTCATCGTTATCCAATCCTTCCAATCAAGTTCCAACAACATGCATATACACTAAGACCGTAGCTCACTGTTTTATTTGTTTATGATGTCTGTTCTTCAGCAAAGACATTTACGGATTAGTGGTACTCATGGATGCCTAGAAGTCACCAATTCTATAGTGGTGACGGGCTATGGATTCCTTGGACTTGAACCAAAACAACAGTATGTGACACTTGTGCTCTTGTGAACATTGTATGATTCAGAACAACTTCATTATCAATAAAACATGGTGTTTTGATTTCAAGATTTTGTATTTTCATATGACAATTTCACGTTTTAAGTTCTTGTTTGATTTCGAGCTCTTAAACCATTTCTGGGAAGTTATACGTAAACTGTTACGTAAATGTAATCAGTTTAATACATCGTACACTCCGGAACAATGCATAAGTTAAACATACCCTAAATATCCTTAACATAACTTAGAAATAAGTTTTGGAGGGTTCGGTATGTGAAAAACAAGTTTATTCGATCACAGGGATTAAAAGCGTCAAAACTACGAAAGTATGCAAATTCGGGTATTTATGCATACAGACCATATACGCACATCCCAAAAAGTTTTGTAATCATTAAAATCTTGTATTTTAGTGATGTGAATGCAAAAATATCCGTCGTTACGCAATTTGGATCGTTTTAGCATCCGTTTGAGTGTTCGTCGTAATTAAGCGAAAAACGCAACCGTACAGCTGAATGAGCCGAAATCCATGATATTTCCAAGCATATTTCAAGTCCCATATGCTTTAACATCCTTGTAAAGCCTTAAAATTGGGTTAACAGGGGTTAAACGTGTCGAAAACACCTTAAACAAGCTGAAGGACCAAAGCTGCCAAAACTTGAAACCTGTCTGATTTGGCTGGCGGGGCGCGAGAGCCTCGACCCTCTGGATCGCGGGGCGTGAGAGCAGGTGCTGGCAGATTGTTAAATTCAGCTTGCAGCCTTGGTTTTTATTCATAGTTTTTGCAATCTTGTGGGCTTCTTATATGATCATCAAGACTTCAATTCCTGGCCAAACACTTGTTGTGATCTTATAAAGCCTTGGGCAATACTCAAACCACTTGTCATGATCTTGTGGCTTCATTACAACTATAAATACCCCCTCATTTCACATTCAAACTTGCTCATTTGCTTTCTTCTTCTCTCTAAGCTCTAAGTGGAGTTGCTACCTTATTAGGAGGCCTCCCATATAAGTTTTTCTTGTTTTCTTTCATCCTAAGAACACAAGTAAGTGTTCTATCCATTCTTGTTTATTTATTTTCAGCAATTATAAGCTGAAAGTCAAACAGTTTGACTATCGTTTAACTTTCGATTTTGACCATGAATTGTTCAATCGAAATTTGCAACGTGATCGTAATCACGATGGTTATAATCCCTTGCGATTATGCCTACTGATTACCACGTTGACTAGTCGAAGTGACAAATCAAAGTTTTGGTCAAAATGCACAATTATGTGCATTTTACAATGGAACTATTTTCGGGTATCAAAACACTTTGTTTTGATACCAAATCAGTTTTCCAACTAAGTTAAACATGTTTAACTCGTCACTTCTAGTTTAGTGCTTATTTAGGGTCGTAAGTCGAGCGGTCTTGACCACCACTTTGACTTTCGAATCCGACCTGTATGGTCGATCATTAGGATCCGACCAAACACATATTGTGACCATAGTTGTATAGGGAATAATGTCGCAACCCCCAACCCCTTGCCCCGGAAGCGGGCGGCCACGAGCTACACAGAGCCGGTGGTATCGGTGTTTATTAATTTGGCAGCGGAATTTAAAACATCAGGATCGTAGTTAAGAAATAGTTTATCAGGGTTAAAACAACACACTTTTATAAATAATAAATACATGGGATAAAACCCAAGTTTCCATTACAATATGTTTATAGGGATAAACCCTAATTTATTGAAACAGAACTTCTTTTTATTTAGGTAACTTTTATAGCCACTTTTCCAAGCCTTCAGTGCTCTCCAGCTGGCTTCTATTAGCTTCACATTAAGTTACCTGAAACGCATTTTAAAAAGGTTTTATCAGCAAGAAATACTGGCGAGTGCATCCCAGTTTAACCAAACAAGCTTTTAAAATTTTAGAGTATTGAGAGCGATTACAATGTTTATATCTATCCAATTACCCCCCACGGTACTGTCAATCCTGACTTGTGGTCATTCTACCATTCGCAATAGTAACAAGTAATGTATACAAAACCCCAACATACCGACAGTAATTGTAGAATACATAAACTCAATCATTGTTATCATGATTTAAAACATTTTACGGTTTTGGTAAAACAGTTTAGTAGAGAAAGAGAATGACTCACTTTGCTGACTTAGATAATACTACTGCTTCCTGGTGCCTTTCCTGGTTATAATCTATTAAAATTAAATAATGCACACGTGTTAGTAAGATAACCCAAATTACATTATCCATACAACCAAGACAGAACTCCAACGAACAGAGTCAAGCAGAGCCTTGACATGCGTTACGGAGCCCTAGATCAATCGGGTAGAGTAACTAATACGTAACCGGGGTTTATAATACTTACAACGAGGCAGAGCTTTGCTTTTTATGGGTATTATATCGAGCAACACTATTGCTATTATAGGGACAAAGATACAGAAAAGAAAAGAGCAATCGAAACTGAGGCCAGAGGCCTCCTTATATAGGTCTGGAGGATGGCGGCTCGCGGCCCGTGACATCCTGAGACTAGTCCTTCGTGGCCCGCGACGAAAGTAGGGTAGGATCTAGCTATAGTGAATCAACGGTATAGGTTCAACACGCAAGGGACACGTGGCGCTATAAGGTGTCGCCTGGTGTCAACGGGTCGCGGCTTGCGACGTACACGCCAAAGGGGGTCGCGCCCCGCGAGAAAGCTAGATATTTGTTTTTATTTGATTTTTATAAATATAAAGGTATATTAAGGTTATTTTTCGTATACGGGGTATATTATAGGAAGTTTAGGGTTGTGTTAAGGGTTTTAGGAGGGTTGTTATATCCTCCCCACCTTGTTTTAGATCTCGTCCTCGAGATCTACTGGAACAGGTGTGGATATTTCCGTTGCATTTCTGACTCAAGCTCCCAAGTGTACTCCGGTCCTCTTTTGGAATCCCATCTTACTTTGACCAGAACTAATCTCTTATGCTTGAGATTCTTGATCTTTCTATCTTCAATCTGCAGTGGTTTCTCTACAAACTTAAGTTTCTCATTTACTTCTATATCCTGAAGAGGTATCACTAATGATTCATCTGCTAAGCATTTCTTGAGATTACATATATGAAATACATCATGTATTCCTGCCATTTCCTTTGGCAGTTGTAGCTGGTAAGCTACTGATCCTATTCTTCTAATAATCTCAAAAGGTCCAACATACCTGGGGCTTAGCTTTCCCCTTTTAACGAATCTGACCACTCCTTTCCATGGAGAAACTTTTAATAATACCTTATCCTCCACTTGAAATTCCAATGGTTTTCTTCTGTTATCAGCATAACTCTTTTGACGATCTCGTGCTGCTTTTAGTCTTTCCCTGACTTGAATAATCTTGTCTGTTGTTTCTTGTACTATCTCTGGTCCAGATAGTTGCTTTTCTCCAATTTCTACCCAACAGACTGGAGTTTGGCACTTTCGTCCATAAAGTGCTTCAAATGGTGCAACATTGATACTAGTATGATAGCTGTTATTGTAGGAAAATTCTATTAATGGTAAATGATCGTCCCAATTTCCTCCGAAATCAATTACATAGGCTCTAAGCATATCCTCCATTGTCTGAATTGTCCTTTCGCTTTGTCCGTCCGTTTGAGGATGATAGGCTGTGCTTAGTTTTAACCTGATTCGCATTGCTTTTTGGAAACTTGTCCAAAAATGAGAAGTAAAACGGCTATCTCTATCAGAAACAATAGATAAAGGAATTCCATGTAATGAAACTATTTCATTTACATATAACTTGGCTAATTGTTCCATACTGAAAGTTTCCTTTATAGGTAAGAAATGAGCAGATTTGGTTAAACTGTCTACAATCACCCAGATTGCAACATTACCTTTTCGTGTCTTGGGTAAGTTAGTAACAAAGTCCATTGTTATCAATTCTCATTTCCATATTAGCATTTCTAGTTGCTGCAATAAACCTGAGGGTTTCTGATGTTCAGCTTTAACCTGTGAACAGGTTAGACGGTTAGCAACATAGGTTGTTATATCCTTTTTCATTCTTATCCACCAGAAATTCTTTCGTAAGTCTTGATACATTTTATCATTAGTAGGATGTATCGTATACTTAGACTTATGGGCTTCTTCTAAAATTCGGTGGCGTAGGTTTCCTTGTTTGGGTATCCAGATTCTTTTCTTATGGAATCTCCAAATTCCATTTGTTCCTAGTTATAATTCCTTAATCATTCCTTTTAATCATGGTTGTAAAACAAGGTTTCCAAGGCCGAGTACTCCCCGAGTAGTCGCTACAAGGTAGGTTGCCGAGGCGACTTTCTTCGACTCCGCCTAATTACTCGAAGTCGGTCAAACGCGGTCAACCTTGGCCAGAATTGGATCTAGTAGGTCAACTCGGGCCTAGTTTGACTTAAATAATAATAAAACATAATTTCTATGCCTATCATATTAAGGAATGAATATCATTTTCTGTTACACCTCGAAATTTCATGTCCTATAATGTAATGACACGTGTCATAAGTTTGAACGTGCGAAAGAATGTTCAGAAAGGACTAAAGTTGACAAACGTGAAAAGTATATGAAAATACGAGTTCTAAATGTCAACAGTGAATAAAGGTATTGTATATTAACCCTACATAATGCTCATACCTTCAAACGAATGAATCATGGATCATACGAAGCTAAAAGTGAGAGATTACAAACTACAGGGGTTAAATGTGTCAACATGTTTAAAATATACCTCTGAGTGACCTTTTGACAAACCCGAAGCTTTGTAACGGTCAATTATGCTCACTAGAATGCACGATATAAATTTCATAAAGTTTCGTTATCGTATGAGAAAGTTATGATCAAATTCGTGTACGAGGGGTTAAAGCGTCAACGGTGAAAGTTATGACTTTTCGGGTTAACCGGAAGTGTCCAGGGACTTGGCAAAGTGAGTATAAGTCATAAAGCCCTTATATATAAATAACAAGGGGTCAAAATGCAAGAATTAAGCTTAGTTGACCTTTCGGAGTACCAAGAGCCAGGGATGCAAACTGAAAATGGAAGAATAGCCCCTGAGAAGGGCTAGCGCACCGCTACAAAGATAGTGTAACGGTGCGCTAGCAGTCACCCAGCACCAGAAAACAGGCAGCAGCCTGTTTTGTGCAATTGTGACCCATTTAACCGGTTTTCTTGGCCCCTAGGCACTCCCTAAGCATATAGGACACTTGTGGGATAGTTGTGGTGTGTGCTAGACTTGTTTGTCAATCAATTGTGGTGCATAAACCCACTATATAAAGGCCATGAACTTGCAATTCATTCCTCACACCTTCATTCAAGAAATCTGATCAAGTGTGGAGCTTCCAATCTAACCCAAGCCTTCCTAATCGACCATTAAACACTAGTAAGTATGCTAATCCCTTCTAAATTAAGTTTAGCCTTGTATTTTAGCTAAAAGTCAAACCGTCGTAAAAACGGTTTGACTTCGTGATTAATTAACGATAGCTCAGTCTTATCCCGAATTAAAAGTACCATTAAGTAGGTAATTATATGGGTATTAAACCCTTATAAGGGCACGTACCGATTCCAGACCTAACTAGGTCGTTTGTCAAGTCAAATGTTGACCGAAAAAGTCAACAGAAATGTAAAATATGATTTAATGCACAATTAGCAATCCGAGAGGCGTGTAACCTGTTTTAACCTTAATATAACTTGGTAATAAGTATAGAAACTTGTCTATGCTTGTCCGACTCGACAAATTTCTGTTTAAACCCGGTTCGGAACCGAAAGACGCAAAACTTTGACTTTTGCTTTGACTTCGGTTCTGACCCGTTTTAATTTGATTTGGTATTGCCTTAGTGCTTCATTAGGGTTGGGTTACATGATAGTATAAGTCTCTGTACTTGTTTCGTTGATTATCCGATGCATGCACACGTTTCCGTTAATCGCTTAAATTTGACCAAAATGCCCTTATGACCATACAACGAGTTTTACACGTCCGTTTGACACCAATCCAATTGCTACTGATTTTAAATAATAAATGTAGTGTTTTGAGCCTGTTTAACTGATCGGAAAACTCAGAACCCTATTTTAAACCGTACGTCGCTTAAAACGGCTTTATACGCGTATTATACGCGTAGTTTGGGTTTAAAACCTTTTTGCCAGGTAAGACTTAATACCAATAGACATAACCTGTTAAATTAAGTTTTTTTCCTGACTTATTCAGACCCGGATCACAGAAACCTAATAAATCCCTTTTATAGTCGTTAAAATGACCAAAATACCCCTACGGGGCATAATTAGGGATTAAACTCGTTTTGGGCATTATGGAAGGTATCTTAATGATATCACAACATATTTAAAGCGTATTAACTTAGGAAACCTGTTCGTGGTTCATTCGGTCACCCGTTACGTGCTTTTTGCGTTCGGTTCGGTTTATGTAACAAGTTTACATAAATTAGCCGAAACGGGTCAAACCTTATAGGTTTTGTCTCAAATTTCAGAGTGTGTATTAAATACCCATATTAAGAAAGTCTCCATACTTGTCGGGTCTAAATCACATTCTATCCGGTCTTCGCTTAATCGTGCGTACGAACCGTATCTTTGAAACTAGCCGGTCTAAGCTTAAGCTTAATTAAAGACCCGTTAGGATTCTAATAGGTTATTATAAACCTTCGTTCCAGATTAGGAGCCCAGTAAAAGTACTTGCATTTACTGTATTGGATTTATACTTTGCTCAGGTAAATACTCTTAACTTGTTTTCCCTATACGGGCTTGGGGTACGGTACTATAAAAGTACCGCTTGGTTGGGTATGTAGACATTTAAATCGGATTGTGATTAATGTATTACATAACTCGCTTTATTCTGTATTATTTGATGTATGGCCCTTGGGGGTTAAATGACCATGTCCCGGATATCCTTGGCATCATTTTACGAAATGGCCATGACCTAAGCACGGGGTGTAGGCGTACACCTGACAGATGCATTATGTAAAAACTGGTAATCCACTTAGGGGTATCATCCTTATGGGCATTATACCGGAACTGGTAATCCACTTAGAGGATGATAGCCTGTGGGCATTATACCTATGGCGTGTCAATTAATCTGTCCGATGGACGGCAAATGAGTAAAACTGTAAACAAGATTATTTATAAATAATTGTCCCAAGTTATAAAGATATGTTTTGTCGAAGTGCATTCAAATCAATTTTCATAAACTCTTTTCAAATGAGTCAGTTGAGTTGTATTTACCAGTGTAAACTGACGTATTTTCCAAAAAGGCTAAGTGCAGGTGCTAGACGAAATAGGCTGGCTACTCCAGGCATCATTACTCAAGTTTCGCAAGCTCTAGATGTCAAAGTCTGTTGAACAGTTTTTATTTTAATTCGATCCGCCTGTGGATTCTTTACTTTCCGTTGTAATACTGGATAGTACTTTATATTCGGAAATGTAATAATATTTATCCTTTGCTTCCGCTGTGCATTTATATATTGCGTTGTTTGACTATTATGTTGCCAACTACGTCCCGATACTCCCCACCGGGCCCACCGGTGACACGTGAAAATCCGGGGTGTGACAGGTTGGTATCAGAGCCAACATTGAGTGAATTAAACACTAGCCTTTTGTGTTTAATCTCAATGACACAGTAGCACATTCTTTGACCTTCTGAGTCTAGACTTAACATAGGATTATTCTCAAATCCTAATATGGAAATTTTGCTTCCAAATTTTTATTGGATACGTCGCCAAGCGAAGAAGCGGTGATAAAAATTCTCCACGTCTGGAGCCTTGAAATGCTGAGCTTCGTACCGCGACCAGGATGAGACGTTCAACCAAGGAGAAAGCATTCAGGAATTGAATGAAGAAGAAACTCCTTTGCTGAAGATCGTTTCCTTATTAGTCCTTATAAGGACATAAATATCTTTCAGTTCCTACGAGGACAACATTATTCCTTTCAAGTCCCGCTTAGGGCAACTTTATACTTTATTTTTATATAATGGAATGATTAAGTTTAAACTTTCGTTCTAAATAAGAAATATTAAATAAATGGAAAATAATAACATTTCCTTTTTGCAAGATCTACCATTATAATAAAATGGCAAAATCTAAAAGGACAAGACCTAGCTTCGGGTCATATTAAGACCGGCCAAGATGGCAGTTCCTCAATGTAGATTCAGATCCCTATTAACAGTTCAATTTAGAAATTTTCTGCGTTAAATATTAATAAGAATCTTAAAGGTGAAACCTAGCCTTCGGGTCATTTTAAGACCGGGCCATGATGGTAAGACCTGTGTAAAAGATTCGAATCCCTGTTAACATCTGTAAATATGTTAACACTCCTGACAGATGTGATTCGTTGGAAATCACACACGTAATTAAGGATTCTTCAAAAGATTCCTAACCCAGTTTAATGATCTCTGAATCCTGGGTTTACATCATTAATTAAGATGATCATATTTTAACCATACGTGGTAACATAATGCCTACGGGCTATACCCTATTCTAGTGTCAGTAAGACAAAGATAGTAGTAACCTTTATGATCTCCTGTTCAGAATGATGGGATTATACCCAAACCTAATAGTCAATATGATCGATGTGATCATGACTAATATCATTAGATACGATAATTATATATAGACATCCGTTAGTAATGTTAATTGGTTTACCTTTCTGTCAAGTGAATCGCCTTTCAAGACGATGACAGTTATAGTCTATGACTCCCATCCTCGTAGATAATTCTTCCATAAGAATCTGGAGTACTCTTCCCCAGAAAGAGTACGGCAATATATATAATTCTATTTTATTATTTTCTCATTGTTTTCTATCACCTGAGAATGCCAAACTATGTTTGATAGAAGGTGCCATATGAGGATTGGCGTATCCTAGGGTGTCCCATAGATTGCTTCCATGCCTGATCAGTATGGAGGTTTAATGCATGGAACCACAAAGATATCTCAATGATCATATGGTATTAAAGTCAACTAATGGTATTCAAAGGAGATATCCAGAATAGAATTGTCCAAATAAATATTCTCTGGTAAAGAAATATGTGGACTCATAACATAAATGTGTCACTTATTAGACACAAGCGTTGATAAGTGAACTAGAGCCTGAGATATGGAAATCTCAGTAATCTCCTTGTACCTCGATTATCTTCTCCTAAGTTTACCCTGCTTACCCCTGGGAGGCAGGTAGAATTAAGAATTATATCCCATTAAGGCATTATTATTATGAAATCTCCAAGACGGCTAGTACCATCATTGGGAGAACCGAAAACCTGATTAAGTAAATTTTAAGATAGGAGATTCATATAGCCTAACTCGATATTCTGAGAGTTTGATGTTGTTAAATAAGAAAGACGGTTCATTTTGCTTATGCACTCATTACCGCAACCCTATTTTAACAACGACTAAGAATTTCCCTCAGCTACCCAGGATCGTCGAATTGTTCGACTAACGACAAGGATTAGCTATTCCTTAAAATTAGATAAGCAATGGTTGGATAACCCTCTCACCTTAAGATAAACTTTTCTATAAAAGTTGACAAATAAGTATCAAGGCTGCCCTTTGGAGACCTTGTATAAATGGAATATTAAACAATCTATTGATTAGGACAATAGATTGGTAAGTCCAATTATCTAGATCCAAAAGTTGCATTGGAAACAACGAACAAGATCATACAAATTTCTAATCATCTGTAAGTTGCCATTATTAGGCAGAGAATATTTCCTTTATTTCGGTAAATCTCGGGCCGAGATTTATTTTAAGGGGGTGAGGATGTAACACCTCGAAAATTCACGTCCTATAATGTAATGACACGTGTCATAAGTTTGAACGTGCGAAAGAATGTTCAGAAAGGACTAAAGTTGACAAACGTGAAAAGTATATGAAAATACGAGTTCTAAATGTCAACAGTGAATAAAGGTATTGTATATTAACCCTACATAATGCTCATACTTTCAAACGAATGAATCATGGATCATACGAAGCTAAAAGTGAGAGATTACAAACTACAGGGGTTAAATGTGTCAACTTGTTTAAAATATACCTCTGAGTGACCTTTTGACAAACCCGAAGCTTTGTAACGGTCAATTATGCTCACTAGAATGCACGATATAAATTTCATAAAGTTTCGTTATCGTATGAGAAAGTTATGATCAAATTCGTGTACGAGGGGTTAAAGCGTCAACGGTGAAAGTTATGACTTTTCGGGTTAACCGGAAGTGTCCAGGGACTTGGCAAAGTGAGTATAAGTCATAAAGCCCTTATATATAAATAACAAGGGGTCAAAATGCAAGAATTAAGCTTAGTTGACCTTTCGGAGTACCAAGAGCCAGGGATGCAAACTGAAAATGGAAGAATAGCCCCTGAGAAGGGCTAGCGCACCGCTACAAAGATAGTGTAACGGTGCGCTAGCAGTCACCCAGCACCAGAAAACAGGCAGCAGCCTGTTTTGTACAATTGTGACCCATTTAACCGGTTTTCTTGGCCCCTAGGCACTCCCTAAGCATATAGGACACTTGTGGGATAGTTGTGGTGTGTGCTAGACTTGTTTGTCAATCAATTGTGGTGCATAAACCCACTATATAAAGGCCATGAACTTGCAATTCATTCCTCACACCTTCATTCAAGAAATCTGATCAAGTGTGGAGCTTCCAATCTAACCCAAGCCTTCCTAATCGACCATTAAACACTAGTAAGTATGCTAATCCCTTCTAAATTAAGTTTAGCCTTGTATTTTAGCTAAAAGTCAAACCGTCGTAAAAACGGTTTGACTTCGTGATTAATTAACGATAGCTCAGTCTTATCCCGAATTAAAAGTACCATTAAGTAGGTAATTATATGGGTATTAAACCCTTATAAGGGCACGTACCGATTCCAGACCTAACTAGGTCGTTTGTCGAGTCAAATGTTGACCGAAAAAGTCAACAGAAATGTAAAATATGATTTAATGCACAATTAGCAATCCGAGAGGTGTGTAACCTGTTTTAACATTAATATAACTTGGTAATAAGTATAGAAACTTGTCTATGCTTGTCCGACTCGACAAATTTCTGTTTAAACCCGGTTCGGAACCGAAAGACGCAAAACTTTGACTTTTGCTTTGACTTCGGTTCTGACCCGTTTTAATTTGATTTGGTATTGCCTTAGTGCTTCATTAGGGTTGGGTTACATGATAGTATAAGTCTCTGTACTTGTTTCGTTGATTATCCGATGCATGCACACGTTTCCGTTAATCGCTTAAATTTGACCAAAATGCCCTTATGACCATACAACGAGTTTTACACGTCCGTTTGACACCAATCCAATTGCTACTGATTTTAAATAATAAATGTAGTGTTTTGAGCCTGTTTAACTGATCGGAAAACTCAGAACCCTATTTTAAACCGTACGTCGCTTAAAACGGCTTTATACGCGTATTATACGCGTAGTTTGGGTTTAAAACCTTTTTGCCAGGTAAGACTTAATACCAATAGACATAACCTGTTAAATTAAGTTTTTTTCCTGACTTATTCAGACCCGGATCACAGAAACCTAATAAATCCCTTTTATAGTCGTTAAAATGACCAAAATACCCCTACGGGGCATAATTAGGGATTAAACTCGTTTTGGGCATTATGGAAGGTATCTTAATGATATCACAACATATTTAAAGCGTATTAAATTAGGAAACCTATTCGTGGTTCATTCGGTCACCCGTTACGCGCTTTTTGCGTTCGGTTCGGTTTATGTAACAAGTTTACATAAATTAGCCGAAACGGGTCAAACCTTATAGGTTTTGTCTCAAATTTCAGAGTGTGTATTAAATACCCATATTAAGCAAGTCTCCGAACTTGTCGGGTCTAAATCACATTCTATCCGGTCTTCGCTTAATCGTGCGTACGAACCGTATCTTTGAAACTAGCCGGTCTAAGCTTAAGCTTAATTAAAGACCCGTTAGGATTCTAATAGGTTATTATAAACCTTCGTTCCAGATTAGGAGCCCAGTAAAAGTACTTGCATTTACTGTATTGGATTTATACTTTGCTCAGGTAAATACTCTTAACTTATTTTCCCTATACGGGCTTGGGGTACGGTACTATAAAAGTACCGCTTGGTCGGGTATGTAGACATTTAAATCGGATTGTGATTAATGTATTACATAACTCGCTTTATTCTGTATTATTTGATGTATGGCCCTTGGGGGTTAAATGACCATGTCCCGGATATCCTTGGCATCATTTTACGAAATGGCCATGACCTAAGCACGGGGTGTAGGCGTACACCTGACAGATGCATTATGTTAAAACTGGTAATCCACTTAGGGGTATCATCCTTGTGGGCATTATACCGTAACTGGTAATCCACTTAGAGGATGATAGCCTGTGGGCATTATACCTATGGTGTGTCAATTAATCTGTCCGATGGACGGCAAATGAGTAAAACTGTAAACAAGATTATTTATAAATAATTGTCCCAAGTTATAAAGATATGTTTTGCCGAAGTGCATTCAAATCAATTTTCATAAACTCTTTTCAAAGGAGTCAGTTGAGTTGTATTTACCAGTGTAAACTGACGTATTTTCCAAAAAGGCTAAGTGCAGGTGCTAGACGAAATAGGCTGGCTACTCCAGGCATCATTACTCAAGTTTCGCAAGCTCTAGATGTCAAAGTCTGTTGAACAGTTTTTATTTTAATTCGATCCGCCTGTGGATTCTTTACTTTCCGTTGTAATACTGGATAGTACTTTATATTCGGAAATGTAATAATATTTATCCTTTGCTTCCGCTGTGCATTTATATATTGTGTTGTTTGACTATTATGTTGCCAACTACGTCACGATACTCCCCACCGGGCCCACCGGTGACACGTGGAAATCCGGGGTGTGACATTTTCACATATTTTGTTATAAATATTAGTAAATTTATGTTATTTGACATATATTTAATCTCCAAAAAGTAATTTCTTTATAATTTAACATGTCCGAGTACTCCCCAAGTACTCTCCGCCTAGATCGAGTACTCTCAACTCCCCGGTCGACTAACTAGGGAGCGCCTAGCGACTTTTGCAACCATGCTTTTAGTCCTTCAGTATCGTCCTTGATTATTGTTTCCTATATCTCTCTAATTTGCTTATTTAAATCTATCTGCAGATTTAGTTTGAGAGAACGTACTCGTCTTGGCTTTTCATGATATTTTCGACTTAAAGCATTAGCTACTACATTAGCCTTTCCTGCATGATACTGGATATCACAATCATAATCACTAAGAATCTCCATCCAGCGTCTTTATCTCATATTTAATTCATTTTGCCCAAAAACATATCTTAGACTCTTATGATCGGTGAAGACAATAAACTTGCTACCGTAAAGATAGTGTCTCCAAATCTTAAGGGCAAAAATTATGGCTCCTAACTCTAGATCATGGGTTGTATAATTCTCTTCATGATTTTTAAGTTGTCTAGAGGCATAAGCTATAACCTTTTGACGTTGCATCAACACACATCCATAACCTAACTTAGAAGCGTCACAATAGACTATCAAGTCTTCAGTTCCTTCTGGTAACGCAAGTATAGGTGCGTTGGTTAACTTTTGCTTTAGAATCTTCAAGGCTTCCTCCTGTTTTGGCCCCCATTCAAACTTAATTGATTTGCAGGTCAATTTGGTTAAGGGAATGGCTATTCAAGAAAAATCTTGAATAAAACGTCTATAATAACCTGCTAGTCCAAGAAAACTTCTCACCTCTGCCGGTGATTCAGGGACTTTCCACTTAGTAATTGCTTCGATTTTTGTAGGATCTACATGAATTCCTTCATGATTAACCAGGTGTCCAAGGAATTGCACTTCCTTTAACCAAAATTCGCATTTTGAAAATTTAGCGTAAAGCTTTTCTTTTCTCAGCAAATTCAGAAGTGTAAACAAATGTTCTGCATGATCCTCTTTACTCTTAGAGTAAATAAGAATATCATCTATAAAGACAATTATGAATTTATCCAGATATGGTTTACATATCCTGTTCATCATGTCCATAAATGCGGCTGGGGCATTGGTTAAACCAAATGGCATGACTGTAAATTCATAATGACCGTACCTTGTTCTGAAAGCAGTTTTAGGAATATCCTCTTCCTGTACTTTCAATTGATGATATCCTGAACGTAAATCGATATTAGAAAAGAATCGAGCTCCTTGAAGTTGATCGAACAGATCATCGATTCTCGGTAGTGGGTACCGATTTTTAATCGTAACCTTGTTCAATTCCCGATAATCAATGTACATACGCATCGATCCGTCCTTCTTGATAAACAAGACTGGTGCTCCCCATGGTGATGAACTAGGCTGTATGAAACCTTTTTTCAGAAGTTCGTCCAACTATTTCTTCAGTTCTTGTATCTCCGTTGGTGCTAAACGGTAAGGTGCCTTGGCAATCGGTGTTGTCCCTGGTATTAGGTGAATTCTGAATTCAACCTCTCTATCTGGCGGTAATCCAGGTAACTCTTCTGGAAAAACATCTGAGAATTTAGATACTACGGGAATATCTTTTAATTCTTTTCCTTTAGTGTTAATGATTATGGAAATCATATACACTAGTGATCCTTTCCTTGCATAGCTTGCCGCTTTCATCACAGAGATGAATTTTGTTGACCTAGTTGGCTTGTCTCCTTTAATTGCGATCTTTTCACCACTTGGTGTACTTACTTGTACTGACTTTTGATCACATAGAATGCTGGCATGATTGGCTACCAACCAATCCATTCCTAATACGATATCAAATCCAGCCAGATTCATTGGATAAATGTTAGCAATAAAATTATGGTTTAAAATTTCTATCCTTGCTCCCAGCAGGATTTCACTTATCTTGATGGATTCTCCATTTGCCGTTTCTACCAGACAATCTTGTTGAAGTTTAGTTAATGATTGATTGAGAAGTTTGCAGAAAGAAGTATTGATAAAACTTTGGTTTGCACCAGAGTCAAATAATACTTTAGCAAAAATATCATTAACTAAAAACGTACCGGCAATCACATCCGGAATCATCTTGGCTTCTTCAGCTGTCAGAACAAATGCTCTGGCATTCTTAGTAGTTTTGTTGTTTGTTGCTAGAGCTAGTTTCGGACAGTTCGGTTTGATATGTCCAGTTTCTCCAAAATTGAAACATAGCCTACTGCTGGGTTTCTTCCTGCAGTCTTCTTCCTTGTGTCCAGACATTTTGCAGAAGTTGCAGTATATTGAGCATTTTTCCTGAGTGCTTCTTTTTGCAGTACTTACAGTAAAGTGAAGAAGTAGAACCTGTACTTTTCTCACGGTAGGTATTTCCATAACGAAATTCTTGGGTAAGTCTTTGGGCTAGGTTCTTTCTCTGGTTCTCTTCTTGCGTACGTACTAATTCATCAGTCAAGGTATTGACTAGTTCTACTGCTTCTTCTATGGTTTGTGGTCTAGCTATCTTGACTACGTGTCTGATTTCACTAATTAATCCCCAGATGTAACTGGAGATTAATACTGGTTCTGGTGAGGCTAGGGTTGGTACTATTCTACCATATTCGAAGAATATGGTAGTGTAACCTTTGCAGTCTATTCTAGTCATTTTAAGATTTAAGAACTTATTAGCGATTTGTTCTTTTCATGAGGAGGACAAAATTTTCTTTCGACTATGTCCTTAAAGTCGGTCCATTCCATATTATAAATTTTATCATTCCCCCTAGACTGGAGAATGGTATTCCACCACCTAGAGCTGCATTCTTAAAAAGATTAGAAGCAAACATAATCTTATCTTCATCTGCACATTTGCTTATTTTTAAGACTGCTTCTGTCTTTTCTATCCAACGTAAAGCTTCAATGGCTCCTTCATTGCCAGAGAATTCTATTGGTTTGCATGACCAGAATTCTTTGTAAGAACAACCATATGACATGGTTCTTCTTCTTTTTGGAATAGGTACTTGGATTAGCGGTCCATTATTCACGTTGTGACTTGGTTCAGCAGGTTGTCGTTTACTTCCACTTATAGTTTTATTATTTTCTGCTTCTTTAACAGTCTTGATAATATATGGCATAGCGTCTATAATTTCTTATGCTACTATATGTTGAATGGCACTGTTATCTACTTGGTTTCCATTATTATCATTATTCGGGTTTTCCTGATTTACTTCATTGTTCATCTGGATTGTAAACATTTATCAGGTATTAATATCACATAATAAGATTTAATGCAAACAATCATACAAACAAATTGATCAAAAACGTCGAACATTGCGACTTTACTCTTTTTATATATCTATATGCATCGATTACAAATTACTACTGAAAAATAAATACACTAGTAATTATGCATCGATAGATATTAGGTTATCTATTTTAGTTGATTTTTTTCAAACTACACACACACACACACACACACACACACACACATATATATATATATATATATATATATATATATATATATATATATATATATATATATATATTATTAGGTGCCGTTCATCCAAAACTGCATTTCTCGCTCGTCATACTTCCACACGAGCTTCTCTCCTATCTGTCGGATCATATTTCCTTCTTCCACTAGTTCTTCACCATGTGTGCGGAGTTCCTGCACATTCTCTTCACTCATGGGTGGTAGTGGTGCTGGTACTGGGTCAGGGTATCGAGGTATGGGTTCTCCATATGAGTACGGGTTGTTTAACACACTCCGAATATACCTGTCATCGTTCCAAAACTGGTATGGGGAATTAGGTGCTGGGATTCTAGGTATTTCATTAGGGTCAAATGCTGGTATGGGGAATTGGTTTTCTTGGTTAGGTTCTAACTCCATTGGTTGGGTTGGAAATAATGGCAACGGTTGTGGTTCAGTTATTTGATCAAGGTTTGGATCTGCTGCGGTGGTGGCTAGCATATGGAAATCTGCCAACTGTCTATTAACTGCTTCCTGGGTTTGGGCATTCATTTCTCTATTGGCTTTTGCTAACGCTCTCTGTTGTTGTAATTTCTTCATCCTCTTTCTCCTCTCATGTGCTCCCTACTAAACCATCATCTCTTTTTCGAAGGGAATGGTTCCTCGGATTGCGCCTTAAAGATGAAAATTCCTTCCTCAGTATCAGCAGAGTACCCCGAAGGAGTAGGCTGTGATGAGGTTCCTTCACTCTTTGGGGAACTAGCTAATTGACGGTAAGCGTCAGAAGTACCTTGCTCACTCATACTGTAAACTAACAGATTGTCAAATAACACAAAACAATAATATACATATTTACACATAATTATTTCCTAACACAGAATTTAAGTGTCAGCAGAACACTTTATTGGCTTAAACCAGTGGTTGTAGCTCTGATACCACCTCCTGTCGCAATCCCCGACCCCTTGCCCCGGGAGCGGGCGGCCGCGAGCTACACAGAGCCAGTGGTATCGGTGTTTATTAATTTGGCAGCAGAATTTAAAACATCAGGACCGTAGTTAGGAAATAGTTTATCAGAGTTAAAACAACACACTTTTATAAATAATAAATACATGGGATAAAACCCAAGTTTCCATTACAAGATGTTTATAGGGATAAACCCTAACTTATTGAAACAAAACTTCTTTTTATTTAGGTAACTTTTATAGCCACTTTTCCAAGCCTTCAGTGCTCTCTAGCTGACTTCTATTAGCTTCACATTAAGTTACCTGAAACGCGTTTTAAAAAGGTTTTATCAGCAAGAAATACTGGCGAGTGCATCCCAGTTTAATCAAAACAAGCTTTTAAAATTTTAGAGTATTGAGAGCGATTACAATGTTTATATCTATCCAATTACCCCCCACGGTACTGTCAATCCTGACTTGTGGTCATGCTACCATTCGCAACAGTAACAAGTAATGTATACAAAACCCCAATATACCGACAGTAATTGTAGAATACATAGACTCGATCACTGTTATCATAATTTAAAACATTTTACGGTTTTGGTAAAATAATTTGGTAGAAAAAAGAGAATGACTCACTTTGCTGACTTAGATAATACTACTGCTTCCTGGTGACTTTCCTGGTTATAATCTATTAAAATTAAATAATGCACACATGTTAGTAAGATAACCCAAATTACATTATCCATACAACTGAGACAGAACTCCAACAAACTGAGTCAGGCAGAGCCTTGACATGCGTTACGGAGCCCTAGATCAATCGGATAGAGTAACTAATAGGTAACCGGGGTTTATAATACTTACAACGAGGCAGAGCTTCGCTTTTTATGGGTATTATATCGAGCAACACTATTGCTATTATAGGGACAAAGATACAGAAAAGAAATGAGCAATCGAAACTGAGGCCAGAGGCCTCCTTATATAGGTCTGGAGGGTGGCGGCTCGCGGCCCGCGACATCCTGATACTAGTCCTTCACGACCCGCGACTAAAGTAGGGTAGGAACTAGCTATAGTGAATCAACGGTATATGTTCAACACGCAAGGGACACGTGGCGCTATAAGGTGTCGCCTGGTGTTAATGGGTCGCGGCCCGCGACACACACCCCAAAGGGGGTCGCGCCCCTCGAGAAAGCTAGATATTTTTTTTATTTGATTTTTATAAATATAAAGGTATATTAAGGTTATTTTTCGTATACGGGGTATATTATAGGAAGTTTAGGGTTGTGTTAAGGATTTTAGGATGGTTATAAATAACCTCCTGAGGTTATACCTTATGGTCACTTCGTTTGGTTAGTTGTATGATAGGTTGTTTATATGCCTTTAGAAAATGACCAAAATGCCCTTTTTGTGCATAAATTCATTTTAAGCATATGTAACCTAATTTTTGACACTAAAACTGATATTGCAACTTTATTAAACATGTTTAGGCATATAAGACTTATCATAGGACTAGTTTGACCATCCGAACACATATTTGCTCAAATGACACGTTAAAGTAGCATAAACTACCTTAACGGGTCATAACGGGTCAAAAGCACTTAGGATTCATTTCAAATCAGAATGTAGGCTTTGTTAAACCAATTCATATGAGTTCCAACACTCATTTGGTTTGCAAGACCTCATTCTATCTGATTCCTCGATTTCGGTCCCGAGTTATTAACATAGTTATTCAATACTAGGTGCCACTTGATTCCTTGATTCCCCGAGCTTTGTTAGTTCACTTGATCAAGGATACTTTGAAATTCCAAGTGAGTTCATAGTTCCCCTATTTTATGCTTTCAATTGTTTTGGGGTGATTCATATGTGCTAAACCGATTTGAAGTTTTCAAAACAAAGCCTATGGTTTATATTAAACATGACGATTTCAATAATGTGAATGAACTTGTTGGTGCATTAATTCATAACACGAATGACATTCATTAGCTTTGGCCAAGCCGACCAGTAGTATGTTATGGTACCTTAGGACTGACAATCCCATTATCGGGCTATCCACTGGATTTGGTGGATAGTTGGGGATAACGACATAATCTGTTATTTTAACAAACCATTTGGTGGTTTGTTAGTCAATTTAAAGATACCCTTTGGCGGTATAGACGAGTCACACAGGTTTGAATGTATTCAAATAGAACGACCAAAAGTTTTCATAATTAAAACAAGGACGATTGACGAATGGTTTTATAACACGGACGAATGACGATTGGTTTATAACAAAGACGAATGACGATTGGTTTATAACAAAGACGAATGACGATTTGTTTATAACAAAGACGAATGACGATTTGTTTATAACATGAACGATTGTTAACACGGATGAATTGGACGATTGTTTTATGGTAAGTGATTAGATAACGAGACGTGTGTAATGTAATAAAAGCATGGTGGATACGCCGCTGGTACTTCCTATATATAAGTGCTTTTATCATATTACATTCCGTTGCATTATTTAGAATCACTTGGACGAATGATTTCAAACAATGTCACGCAACGATGTTTACTTAAAGATATAAACCATACAAGTTTTCTTACAAGACGATTTACTACTTGGTTTTAAAAAAACAATTGTTTTTAGTCAAGATTCATGGCAACGAGGTTTTCATAAACATTAACCAACATGTTTTAGTTGGTTAGTTATATTGCAATACCAAACACTTTCGATACAAGGTTTACACTTATCGACTCTAGTAGTCGGACGAGGTATTGCAATATGTATACAAGCCATGAATTTGACACACTCACAAAACCTATTTACTCACCAGCTTTTTATGCTGACTCTCTTTTCACATATGTTTCAGGAGCTGTTGTTTGATGATTATGATGCATGCTTCACGTAGGAATGGACGAGGGCCTTAATGACATAACAACAATGAAAGTCAATTTGTTTATGTTTTGCTTTTAATTCCAATACAATGTACATATTAATTCAATAAAACAAAACTTTAAACACCATGTGTTGTGAAACAATTTATCATGTGACATGACTCCCCGACGTTTCCGTCGCGGTTTGTTGTTCTACGCGGTCGGAATTTTACACAGTAGTTCTCTTTTATGTGGATTCCTCTCAAGGAAGTTGTTATGGTCATTTATCCCAAGGAAAAAAGAAACAAAAAAGAATTGTGAATCAAACTCCATAAATAACCGTAAAGCTATACTAACACATTTTAGACAGGTACTATGACATTTGCCAACATATAAACTACAAAAAATGCAGAGACATTTACACTAACACATAATGTGCTTGATGAAGTAAACATACCAAAAGGCATTAGAATAAGAGAAATCGCTAAAATCAATCGAACTGGGGAACAAGAACAATGTGACAACCCTCATAATTACAGGTATCCGTACGATTAATTAATATTAAATTGTGCTTAATGACTGTGCTTAATTACAACTGATGACGTAACTGCTTTATGATTTCTGCATTTTTCAGCAAAATTCAGCTTTTTAACATACTAGTCTTGTGCAGAAAATTGACAAAAGGGTCCTGTATGCTTTCCTAAGTGTTGGGAATTAAAAGTGTTACAAATAGTTACATAAAAGACACTATACGGAATAACTTAGCACTTTAACGAAACGGTATCTAATCGAACAACCGGACATTACCCGGAACACCAAAATTTTGCCAGATACATTGTTTTATTATTTTTGAGCTAGTTATGGTCCCCGAATACCCCAACACATTATATAATGTACCATACACATAATACACTAGATATTACACTTAACCTCCTAAATATTTACCTACTTACCATCAACTTACAAGGGTTTATGAGTCAATGTTAACATTCAGATTCAGATTCAGAAAGCAGATGATTTTGTACTTCGTTTATTCTCTTTAATCTATTAGAACGATCCTTGTTTAGAATGTTTGAAGGAAATGTTGGTTCAATACCACCGGTTTCTAACTTTATGCTTGCATCCACCACAGTGAATATTAACTTTGTTGGAATCTACGAAGAAACTGTTCGATTTCACGGTGAGTGGAGAAATTAGCGATGGAGAAACTGTTTGTATTTGTGGATTTTGGTTGGGTCAGAAACTTAACAAGAGAAGCAACTAAAAAAGCGGTGAACGGTATTTAACGTACACACCGCATTCGAAGATCCCTGATTGAGAGAAACTTCTTCGAGCTAACCGCCGATATCTCATCCTTCTGTTGTTCAGGAAATAGTGTGTGATTTGACCAGGAAATGATTGGAGGTGATTGCTACTTTTAATAAGCTGTCATAGTTGTTAAATTCAATTTCAACAAATCTTTTCCTTTTCCTTCAATTTCTAGAACATTCTCCGTAACATGAAGACGTGTCGGGTTCTTCTACGGAAACGGTGGCTATGCGAAATACAAATCGCAACCGCAACCGGTTTCTAACTTTATGCTTGCATCCACCACAGTGAATATTATCTATCTATGTGTGTCACATCCATCCTGTTATAGCAATCGATATGATTAATTTTGGGGAAATCTATTTCGACACCCCATTTGTCTATCTACACACCTTGCATATTTTTTCCTAATTAGCGTTGTTAACTACCAAAAGAATGCATACACAAATAGTTCTAGTGGACGAAGCAAAGAGAACCTGATTCTGTTGTTCAGTACTTTCTTGTGCTAAATACAAAGCCGATTTCAACTTCCATTGATCAAATAATAAAAACCCTAAGAATGCATACACAAATAGTTCTAGTGGACGAAGCAAAGAGACCGCCTTCTTAATAAAAGCAAGGTTGGAGAACTCGCTAGTCGCTAGCGGGTCGGTGAGGTAGGGACTAGCGACTACTCGGGATTACTCGGGATTAATCGGGATTAATCGGATCGGACTTTTTATGTATAATTTTAAGTTTTTATACATATATACATATATTTTTATACGTAATTTTTTTAAGTGGACAAGTTTTGACCGGAATCTGGGAGGTTTTGGCCGGAATATGTGTTTTTTCTGATTTTTTATTATTTTTTCCGATTTTTTCCGATTTTTTTTTTATTTTTTCCGATTTTTTTTTGTTTTTTCCCGATTTTTTCCGATTTTTCCCGACCGACTAGTCGCGATTAGGGCCGACTAGGGCCGATTAGGGCCGACTAGGCCGACTAGCGATTTTTTCACTGATTAGTGAAAAATTACTCAGTAGAGGTCCGACTAGCGACTAGTCGCCGATTAATCGCCGACTAGTCGCGATTTTTGCAACACTGAATAAAAGTATGTTGTTCCAAGATCAATTCCAAGATATCAGCGTTCTTTAATCTATTAGAACGATCTATTCAATTGAGAGGAATCATTGCATTACATCTCTGTTGAAAACAAGTGGTTGTAATGATGGAATCCTTGATTTGAAGAAACACTTTTTGAGAAATTTATAGTTCAATACGCATCGTATAGGCCTATACGATGCGTATTAATCGATGATTTTACTGAAATACCCCTGGTTTTCTGATAAATTCAGGGGTATTTTTGAGAAAATTCAAAGATTAATACGAATCGTATAGGCGTATAGGATTCGTATTAAGCTGATATACGATACAACATAGGCCTATACGATCGTATTTGGTGTTATTTCAAATTTAGTGTTATCGTGTTTCCCTCGGTTCGACGCGTATACGTCTCGTTTTTTGCCAAACTTTCGCATATATTGTCGTTTTATTACGTATACCTTCAACAATAGTCGTTTCAGTGCCGTTCGGTTGCGTTCGAATATCTTATTCTATGATTACGTACAGTTTTGTTTGAAATCCACTTGAACTCCATAGTGCCGCATTATATGTATACGTGTGTGGAAATATCGTTAGTTGCGTACTTTGACGTATTTTTGCATATTTTGAAGTATTCTAACATATTGTTGCGTATGTAATAGTATATTTGACCTATTTTAGCATATTTTAGCATATTTTTACGTATTTTAGGGTATTTTTACGTATTTTAGCGTATTTTAGCGTATTGTAACGTATTTTAACGTATTGTAACGTATTTTAGCGTATTTTAACATATTCCTGGTCACAAACTGTGGAGAACTGGTTTGCGTTATCCATCAAATAAAAGTTTAAACTTATCATGTGTTGCAGTTTGGAAAGATGACCGAACAGAGATCTGAATAACTAACTGTGGAGAACTTGTTTGCGTTATCCATATTAAATCAAACGTTCATGTATCATAAGGAATGACTGATCTAAGGCAGAGAACCTGATTCAGATACACAAATTCGATTTCAACAAATCTTTCAAGGTCTTAAGTGATGGACAATTGGTTAAAAGATGTAGAAGAGTTTGTGTAGAGATCTTTACAGTATGGTTTCTCGACAAATGAAGTATTAAAAGATGTTAGTTTCTTGACAGTATGGTTTCTCGACAAATGAAGTATTATCTGACAAAACTCAAAACAATTGTACTTGCTACGTCAGATGTTAGCTTGGAAGTTCTATAACACAAAGTAAACCGACCTCTGGATCACACATGATAAAAGCGCTTCTTTAGAAAATCAGGGATTATGTTATGTTTCTTTAAGATTACGTCTGATGTTCGTTTATTCTCTTTAATCTATTAGAACGATCCTTGTTTTGTCTACGGAAACGGTGGCTATGGGAAACAAAAGTATAGACCTCAGCGTTATTCGAATGTAAGTCGATCGAGGGATACGCTTATCTATACTGGTCAAGGTGGGCATGGTTTGTTCGGGAGTAAATCACCACCCAAAGATCAACAACTTGTGATTGTCGGGTACTGCTAGTTATTCGGAATATTTCGAATCATCACAGAAGACGTGTCGGGTCTTGCTAGTTATTCGGAATGTTTCGAATCATCACAGAAAAATTGTCGGGTTATGCTAGTTATTCGGTTTGGAAAGCGGACGAAGCAAAGAGAAACTGATTCTGTTGTTCAGTACTTTCGTGTGCTAAATACAAAGCCGATTTCAACTTCCATTGATCAAATAATAAAAACCCTAAGAATGCATACACAAATAGTTCTAGTGGACGAAGCAAAGAGACCGCCTTCAAATAATGTTTCCTAGATGTTTGAAAACCAACAAATGTCCAAAGTGCTGCTTCTTCATTCGCATGACGGAATGCAGCTACCGCATGACAAGAAGCTACCTTGCAAAAATTAAAAAATTAAATCGACACCCTCAATACGCATCGTATAGGCCTATACGATGTGTATTACTTTTTGGCGGGGGACAATGGCAGCCTTTGGCAGGCATGGAAGTTTGAACCCACCTCAATACGCATCGTATAGGGCTATACGATGCGTATTGAGGGTGTCGATTTAAGCCCCAAGGTGTGCCAATAATACGACCCTTTTCTATATATGTCCCAAGGTTCTCCTTTGAACCACCATTGCCAACCACTCCTATTATACATGAGGCTCGATTTTAACGAACCCACACTACATCCTCATTTGAATTACTCAGTCCCCGATCTATGATGACTCAACATCAAGGTAACCCTCGATCCATTTTATCGGATGCCATGCTTTATGTACATACATAAATAAGTTCCAAGATTAGTACTCTCTACTAATTTAAACTCTAGAGACACATTATGTAAAAGTTGGCAACCACTTCTTGTGGAATCTACATATTTAAATCAAGAAATTGTTTGTACAGGTTTGCTTCAGTTCAAAAACCTAGAAAGTTTTTACGTTGGTTGTGTGGTTGTTGGAATTGGTACTCTCGGAAATTCATACCTTTTTGTTCAGCGTTATTATCTGAGCAACACACGAATACGAAAATAGGTACGTTTTTCTAATTGAGACTATAGCTTCAGTTCATTTGTTGTGTTCTTTTTGTTATTGTAATTCAGTGTATTCACTTAACGTCTTTTTCATTGATTCATCATTAACTTATTACTCAAATCAAATATGTTATGTTTGGGGGTTTTGTAATTCAGCGTGTTATTAATTTTGATATTTTTCATATTATTTTTAAATATACTAGGGGGAACACCCGTGCGATGCACGACATGCATAATAGTTATTGTTTTTTCCTAAAACGACGACTAATATAGATAGTGTGTGACACGGTACGAAAGTGCGAATATAGTATAGATTTTTAAAACAAAAACGGGTTTTTTTTAAAGTTAGCCGTTTGACCATGGTTATTTTGACCAAAGTCCACTCCTCGTTCGGCGCTTTGTGGTAGCACTACCAGTCAAAAAAGGCCCAAAAGGCCCGAGGGTACAGTTTTCCCCCGCATTTTTAAGACGCTTTGAGAGAGGTTTGCGCCCCACCACATGTGGTCTCACAAAACTTCAAATCTATGGACGTGTGGTTTCTCAACCCTCTTCAAAAGACGTCACAGTTTTCAAATTTTTTATTTTTATTTTTTCTCTTTCATTGTTTTAGATGGTGTAAAATAGATGTTAAATATATATATTATACTACATACACATATACATATAAATTCAGTTTTGACATCTAAAAGTCAAATTGCAAGTTTTGTTCCCTTTTATAGATAAGAAAGCAGTTTATTATTTATTACTAAAATGTTGTATTAACTTTATTCTGCAACATATTCTTTATAAACTATGCTTACCTTGACATAACCTAATAGCTATATTTCCTTATTAGAAGTCACTGATAATTGAAAATTAGTACATATTATTACCTTGCTGGTGAACACATTTACTCTATGTTTAGGGCACAATTTGATTAGGTTGCTGATACTGAATTGAATATCACACCAAATTACAATAGCAGTTTATATTGCTACTATTCACCCAAATCAAGCACCTTAAATAAGTCAGTGTTTCTCTATATTCAAAAAACGAACTATAACTGACGATTATTAAATTGCAACAGTCAATTCAATCCAAATACTGCAATAGAAACATAAAATCTACCACAATTCGTTGGTTAATCACGTATAGTTCTTAATTGATTAGAATCAGAAAAAAGGAAATTGACTCACCATAACTTAAAATTAGGAAGAAGGCGAACAAAGGGGCGGAGTTTTTCGAAATCAATGACCCCTGTCTTTCATTGTTATTCCTTGAATGAGGTAAGCAAGACCCCATACTACACACTGCATACACATACATAAAAATTGGGTTCAATATTATTTGTATAAACACAGATTGGAAACCCTCACATTGCATTTGATGAAACCCTAATCAATATAAACACACACATTAACACTCACGAATCGAATTTATAAAAGGAAAAATTCGGGCTGTTTTTACCTCTTGCTGCTCCAAATCTTCATTACCATACATTATCTTCATCTTAGAGATATAGATATTGCACTTAAAGGTTGCTGGAGAGTCGGAGGATGATGTGTAATTAAAGGAGCAAGTAAATGACCCATTTTGATTCCAAATGAAGTTGCCAACTGATGGAGAGTCTGTGCAGGAGATCAATCGAAGATATATGTCTGAGAATTGTGTGCCAAATCGATGAAGATCTTCAATTGGGGAGAAGTTAATTACGATTCCAATTGAGTTGCCGACTGATGGAGAGCCTGATGGCGAGCCTGTGCAGGAGATCAATCGAAGATATATGTCTGAGAGTTGTGTGCCTAATCGATGAAGATCTTCAATTGGGGAGAAGTTAATTATGGATTGGAGAGCATATATTGAGAGGCGAAGGATGAATATCACGGACTCCAAAGTCCCCACAAACACCAGTTAAACAACCCTTTCACTTCCGGAAATCCTCTTCTCGCCGTTGCATCCGTCTCCGGCGACTCCTCCACTACCTCATGTTCTTCCTTTGCACATTCTTCAACTAATGAGACGTCGTACGGAGGCGAAACCGAAACCTCTGGCGGAGGATTTAAAGCTTTTCCGGCGAACCTCCGATGACTCGCCTTCTCTTTCTTCTGGTTAGGTTTACGGCCGTGGCAGTTAACCTGTTCACTACTGGTAAGGTTTTCTTCAAATGCTTCAATTACTTGATGAATTAGCTCTCGGTTAACAGACGTGTCCCACCGGAACCAGTAGTTCGTGTAACAATCGAAGCAATCGCAGTCGAATACCGAAGATTTGTGTGCGGCCGGAGCTTTCTTCTTATTGTTATTATCAGATGATCTAGGGTTTGTGGAATTATTTTTGACACAAATGATTAAAGTAATGTAACTATTAATTTGCATTAGGTTCTAACATTAATGTACTGTACTATATGTTAATATGGTGTTTCATGCATTGCTTTGTTGCAAATTGTGTTGTTTTATTTGTAAATTATTATTATTATTTATAATAATCTAATTAATTTAGCCAAAATCTTGTTAATAATATATTAGAATATATATATATATATATATATATATATATATATATATATATATTTTAATACTTTTATTATTTTAATATTATAATAATAATTCCTTTTTTTACTTTTTAACTTTAATTTAATGATTTTTTAGTATCACGGGGTGGGATAAGCTTGGTGTCAACCGGTACTGGTATCGAAAATACCGGTACGGTCTTGTTTGGTATCGGTACAAATAGTAATTTTAATATTTTAATAATATATATAGTTTTTTAAATATTTTTATTATTTTAATATTATAATAATAATAATTCTTTTCTTTACTTTTTAACTTTAATTTAATGATATTTTTATGATACTTATGATCTTTCGGTTTAAATTTTATCTTAATCTATTAAATTCTGTTACTAATATCATGGATAAGTTCTTAATATTTGATATCATTTGGATTCCTTTACCTATTTTTTTTATTATATGTTTTCTTTGAAAATATATTGTTGTGTTTTTATTACGAATTATATTTGAGCTACTTTTAATATATTAGTTACTTCGAAATTTAAATTTATGGTTACCTTGTCAAAGATCATTTTATAGAATAATCATAAGTTTGGAATAATTATCTTTAAACCAATTATTAAAAAAATTAAGATCAAAGTTAACTTTAAACTAATCTACCTTTATCTATAATATATTATTTAGTATAATGTGTTATTGATTGATATTAATTTTAATGATTATTGATATATAATTATTTTATTTTATTTTTTTTATCTTATCTCTTATTTATTTAATGTAAATTAAATACAATTAATAGGATTTTTATAGGTTGGTGCATTTAAAACAACCATAAATTTTGGTTTTAAAATAGAACATATAACTAAACTTTAGAATATATATAGATTAAAGGAAGTTAAAAATAGTTTTTTTTCTTTATAACATAAATAGTAACGGGCATCCATGCTTGACAAAAGATGTATGTGGATTTGGATCAGACTGTAGTCATAACTTTTCATTCATAAATAGTAACAGGCATTCTTGTGTTATCATCACGTCATGGGAAGTTTTCCGGTGACACGTGACGAATCATGCCCTGTACACCGCCACACCCATGGTTTGTTGTGGGTGCTGGGCAGTGCCCTTGGGGCTGGTCAAGGTGTGGCAGGAAGAAGTAATTGATGTCTGGGCCATGTGTAAAAGAAGGGAATCAAGTTTGTATAATTATCTATGTTTTCCAGCAAAATAATTGTAGCGGTGGTAATTTATTTTTTTTGAACGTCAAATCATGTCACTAGCGAACCATCCGATCATATTCATCTCAATTAGGTTATAATGCCTATACACCAATTCAGAAGGAAACACAATAAATATGAGGAAAAAACCACTTGTGAGAATCGAACCTAGAATCTAATGGTCCGTAAATCTTATCTTATCCTAAGCTATAAGGCTAACGGGTATGGGGACTGTCCCCGCCCCGTCTAGCCCCGTCGCCGGTCCCCAACACCATTTCCACAGAGGGACGTCGTAGTCCTCTCCGTCTTCTCCCAGCCGTTCCAGCCGGGCCGCCACGTCAGCCGTTTCACCCCACACACCATCACAGCCGCTGCCGCACCACCCTACCTTGTCGTACACCCCGTTCCACCCGGTACACCATCACAGACTTGAACATTTTGAATCTTTTATAGTTTTATCACTCCTCCATCTTGCTTTTACACTCAAAATTCACAAAGTAAAATTTTCAGGGGTTTTAAAACGTCTTCACACTCTCTCTCTTTATAAATTAATAAAGGGTTTTGAAGACAAAATTTGGAAAAATAAAGTGGGAACTGTAAATGGTTCTATTAGATTTTTATGTCATGTAATTGTTTTATTAATTGATTAAGTGTTAAAAATAGGGGTGTGTATGGGTCGGTTTTGACCAAAAACCATAACCATAACCGCGATGTCGGTTGTTGGATAACCATAACCATAACCGATCGGTTATGGTTATTTGGTTTTGATGGTTATAGTGGGTCGGTTATGGGTGGTTAACCCTGTATTTAGCTTAGCTAAAAATAACTTATTTTTTTAACATGGAATAAATTGTTATTGCATATTTGTATATATTAGTATATTACATAGTATTACAGAATACATATAATAGATAATATTAATACCAATTATTAAGGAATATTCAAATAAAGTGATATGATACATTCCAAAAATTCAAATAAACATTCAAATAAAACCACAAAATGATATGAAAAACCCATAAGTACTAAAAATTTTCAGTCAAAAACATTAAATATTAAAAATATGGCGAAAAGTCTTAAATCCTACAAAGATTTATTATATGTCGGTTCGGTTATGGTGGGTATGGAAAAAATGATAACCATAACCGACCCGCTACTTTCGGTTTACCAAAAAAATCATTAACCGGCCCACTGGTTTTTTATTTGCTTCGGTTTTTTTGGTTCGGTTTTGTCGGTTAATTCGATTATGGTTCAATTAATTCGGTTTTTTGCACACCTCTAGTTAAAAACATGTTGAATTTAATATTAATGGTTTTATTTTATTACTTATTAAATGTTAAAAAACATGTTGAATTTAAAAAATAATAATAAATGGGGAGGCTCATCCTTCATTTCCCTTGGTCCTTTGGAGGGGCATCCTCCTTGGATGTTGACGTGGCGATGACGTGGAGGCAAGGGTTTTTAGAGGGGCATCCTCCTTGGATGTTGACGTGGCGATGACGTGGAGTCAAGGGTTTTTAAGGGGCCGGGAGGGGCGCCCGACCCCCCGAACTTTTCGCTCAGTAGTGTTATGTATGTACGTTTTGTGTATAATTTTTTAGGTATATACGTTTTCAACCCCCCGGTTTTATTAAAAAAATTACTTATATAGAATTTTTAGTTTCGGTGGCTTCCGACCCCCCGGTAGAAATTTTCAAGCTTCACCACTGCGTAAAGGGGTGTCCTCCAAGAATTTGACTCCTCCACACCGAGTAACATAATGTGACGGGCAAGTATCAGTTGTAAATACTAAATAGTGTTACAAAGAAGGAAGAATACACTTTTTTTCAAGAGAATTTATTTTTTATTGTATAATAATGGGAATGACAAACAAAAGTAGACTTTGATTTGTTTGAATTTTTTAACTTAAACCTTTTAATCAACTGGAAATGTTTTTTAAAACAATTTTTTCTTACAAAAAAAAAAAATTAAAACGATTGTTGGGTCTTCATAATTTTAAAACATTTATTATGTAATTATTAGTAGAGTAAACTGCTAAAATGGTCCCTGAGGTTAGGGATGAGCTCGGTACCGACCGTTACCGAAAATCCCCAAAAGTAGGTATTGGTATCGGTACCGGTACCGAATATACCCGGTTCGGTACCGGTACCGGTATTTGAGGGTAAAAACCAGTAAAATTTTTTTGACCCTTGTCATAATAACACGCTTCATGAGCCGACGAGCGGGCAATCAACAAGGCCGCGATCAATCTCACAACCATGGGAAATTTCAGGCCTATGATGCATTAATCATAATGAGAACTTACCACAGAACTGCACAAGTATTATATAAAACAAAAAAAAAAAAATTATACATTTTTCCTATTACTACACCTAGTTCTATTATGAGGAAGATGGCTTTAAATCCACAATTTCGGTTACACTGGTATGAATCACATAAAAACATTTTTGCTTATAACAGGCTGTTAATTTTGTTACATGGAAGATAACTTCATATCCACATTTTCTGTAAATCAGCATGAAATAACTAAACAACGCATATTAAGCTTAAGACACTACAAACCAAAAATACGACCCGTTGAAGTTCAAGACTCAACATTGACATGGCCCTCGGGTACATCAGTCATATAAGTCTTTTAAGCTGGAATCAAAGAGGGGGTGTTTCGGAACCTTCAGCGGGAGGTGGCGGTAGGGGCACTTCAGTGCCTTCATCGGGCGGTGGCAGGGGCACTTCAGCAGCGGGTTTCGGGGGCGCTTTAGCAGCAGCCCGCCTGGTTTTCGCTTTAGCAGCAGCCTGCCTCGCTTTCAGCGTCTTCAGAGCCCCCTTCTTCATGCTATGTCCGAAATAGTGATAGCCAGCCAAGATTAAAGCATACAGGAATGGATGATGAACAGCTAGAGTGGGAAGCATTTTGTCAAGAAACCCAAAGAAATCACCTCCAGGTTTGAGACCCTCACGTTCGCTGTACTCCAGCCACTTGATCATGACATCCGGATCCATGAAGGCATCAAGGCTCCAAAACAACTACAGAAAACAAAGCTAGTCATAAATACAACTACATAATTACAATCGTTAAATAAGCATACTGTCACGATCCGCCAAAATTCAGATCACAACTCTCGGATTTCCAGAATTTTCTACCAGCTTCAAGAGACATTCATTGCAGAAGGAAAAATCTGGATTCAAGACCCAAAAATATCATCAAGTACTAGAAAGTTCTTAGGAAAATATCTTGATATTTTCCTTAAGTTTCTAGATTAATCACTTGTAAATATCAAAGATATTTGTATATTTTATACTTAGAAATCTCTAGATTATGAATAATCTAGAAACCTTAGCAAGTAGTATAAATAGGTGATCTTGGCTCATTTGCTAATCACCTCTAAAATTGTAACAAAGCATCCTTTGTAAAGAGTTCTCAAAGCAATACAAGTGTTCCCTTTATTCACAATCTTTGTTCCCTTTGTCCAAGTCATTGAATCGAGTTGCAAGTTGGTGTCAAGGCTGATCCTAGCACGGTGACTAAGAGCCGCACGTGGGTTGAAGTACTAACTCCGTGACAAGTGGTATCAGAGCACGTCGATTCACTGGGAAATGGCTGATACGGGCAACAAAGGAGTAGGCATCAATATTGCTGTTGGTGATGAGACTCGTGGACGGGATGAAATACCCTATGGAGGAAGGAAAATGTCACACCCCACACCCCGACCCGCAGCGGAATGGTACGGGGTATGATGATTGTCCAAAGCTTATGGCACTATTAAACTTTCATAATTAAACATGATTTAATGTCACACTTTTCATACAAGTTTCAAATACTCAAATAATACATCAACTTGTCCTTTTAATTACTAAGGCAAAGTTCCTACGTGATCCTGATCCAGTCCAGTCTTCAATCCTCTACACCTATATCATGTGTAAAATAGTATTTTTGGGTCAGCTACAAGAGCTGGCGAGTAAACCCTGGTTAAGTAAAATAGGTTTACCATATTAAAATTTAGAAATAAAAGTAATATGTTTTACCTTTTTAATTTCAAATACTAATTAAATATTAAACATGTAATCAATCATGTGGAAGCAATGCACAAGTAGTATGAACGTAAATTTAATAGGGTTTAATAGTTTTGGGAATTCCCATAATTAACAAATTTACTAAAACCATCTAATAATTTTTATATCGCAGATTAAATGATTATCACATATAATGATTAATTATATAAAGGAATTTACTTGTTTAATATTTCCATAACTTCTTTACTTAAATGATTATCTAAAAATTATGGAAGATTTATATAAAATTCCCACTACAATTATATAATCTATATAAATCAGTAAAAATATTTATAGGATATATTTGTGAAATTCTAGTATTTTTAAATAATTAAAACATGTATAAATCCAAATTAAATTCATGAATTTCCAAAAATCAAGAAAAAATTTATACAGAAAATCCCTAGTGTTAATATAATCTGAAATAACCAACAAAAATATTTATTGAATTTATTAGAGATTATCTTGGATTTTTATTTGATTTATCTGATGATTAAAACATAAATAATTCACCAAAATTCATTTTGACATCTAAAAATTCCCAAAATTTACACACAATGTGATAATATGATATATAACAATATTCTATTTTCAATTTCATCAAAACACATGTCTAAACCTAAAAGCCCAAAATCGTATGAACGAAGAACCCTAATTTCAACTAAAATTAATTTCAGATAAATTAGCCTTCCATCACTGAAATTGATAGAGGGCTTTTGTAGAGAATGAAAAATAAAGCACAAATTAATTCGGTGGAACCAGCGGGTGAGAGGTGAAATTTGCAGTTGGGTTTTGTGTAAAAGGATCCTAGAACTTGAGGGTGCGGGTTTTATCACTTGAATTCCTCGAATTGATTGAAACCCGTTTATATTCTTGATAACCATTAATGATGGTTTAGTTTCTACTTAAATTGATCAGTTTCACAAACATTGGGTTGTTTAAGATGTTAATTATTATTAATCACTGAAAATGCGAGTTGATTGGGATTTAAAGGCAGTTTGAAAGTCACATAATTCGCTGGAACG
>JARYGA010027297.1:0-38453 GCA_030545235.1 Helianthus tuberosus
TAGGGCTTTGGAAATGATTATACAGATAGACCTCTCATTGTGCATCTGTGTGGCGCAAAGAGAAGCTCTTAAGAAGGAGAATCTTGAGGATGAATATCTCCGTGGGATGGAGAAACAGTTAGTACCCAATAAGGAAGGAACATTGTGTTTCATGGGACGAATTTGGGTTCCCCTCTTTGGTGGTCTTAGAGACGTGATTTTTCATGAAGCTCACAAGTCAAGGTACTCGATCCATCCAGGATCGGATAAGATGTACCAAGATTTAAAGGATTTCTACTGGTGGCCGAGATTGAAAGGCAATGTTGCAACGTATGTTGGCAAATGTTTGACTTGTGCCAAGGTAAAGGCCGAATATCAGAAGCCTTTAGGTCTTCTGCAACAACCTGAAATACCCATGTGGAAATGGGAGCAGATTTCAATGGATTTTATAACGAAGTTACCAAAGACACCCAGAGGCCATGACACGATTTGGGTGATCGTAGACCGTCTGACAAAATCTGCACACTTTCTGCCGATCAGAGAAAAGGATAACACCAGTAAGCTTGTTGAGCTGTACCTCAGAGAGATAGTTGCACGACATGGAGTGCCTATCTCGATTATTTCTGATAGAGACGGAAGATTTGTGTCAAGGATTTGGCAATCCTTCCAAGAAGCGTTTGGTTCTCAACTGAATTTGAGTACTGCATTTCATCCGTAGACAGATGGCCAGAGCGAACGAATGATTCAAACGCTTGAAGATATGTTGCGAGCTTACGTAATGGACTTGGGTGGCAGTTGGGACACCCATCTACCTTTGGTTGAATTCTCGTATAATAACACCTACCATGCGAGCATTCAAGCTGCACCATTTGAAGCTCTCTACGACGCAAGTGTCGATCACCGTTATGCTGGGCAGACGCGGGTGATAGACAGCTTGTTGGTCCCGAATTGGTTCAAGAGACGACAGATAAGATCATACAGATCTGAGAGCGCATTAAGGCGGCTCGTGATCGACAAAAGAGCTATGCGGACCAAAGAAGGAAACCTTTGGAGTTTGAAGTGGGAGACATGGTTTTACTAAAAGTCTCACCCTGGAAGGGTGTAGCACACTTTGGGAAGCGTGGAAAATTAAACCCACGATATATTGGACCGTTCAAAATCCTGGAGAGGATTGGTCTTGTAGCTTACAAGTTGGATCTACCCGCAGAACTGAATGGAGTTCATGATACATTTCATGTATCTAATCTGAAAAAGAGTCTAACTCAAGAAATAGTTGTCATTCTTGCCGACGAAGTTCACATTGACGACACACACCACTTTACAGAAGAACCTTTTGAGGTTACTGATTGGAAGGTTAACAAGACAAGTAGGAGTAGTGTTAAACTCGTCAAGGTTCGATGGAACGCGTGACATGGCCCGAAGTACACTTGGGAGCGTGAGGATCGCATGAAAGCAAAATACCCGCATTTGTTCCCCAACTCCCCTTCAGCTAGTAGCAGAACTAAATTTTCGGGACGAAATTTTCATAACAGGGGGAGAATGTGACAACTGTCAAAAATCCAGGTATCCGTACAATTAATTAATCTTGATTAGTGTTTAATGACTGTGCTGAATTATACTTAACTGCTTTCTGATTACTGCATCATACTTACATGTGCATCACATATTGCATAAATGTCACATCACTTTTACATGCAAACCATATTGACATAAACGATGCACAAAGCACAGTTAGCGGATAACTCAGAAAAATGCTGACAGAACTCAGCACATAGACAGACAATACAATGAGGCACAGAATGAGCCAGAAACCAAGTTTTACACTAGTATGGTGTGTAGGGAAGTAAGGACCACAAAACTGCATTCCTAAGTGATAGTTTAAGTGCCGGAAAGTGCCTAAAACCCACATAAAGTGCTGAATTCAACATAAATCAGCAAAAATCAGCATTTTAACAAGCTAGTATCATGCAAAAATATGACTAAATGGTCCTGAATCCTTTCCTAAGGGTCGGGAATTAAAAGTGTCACAAAAGGGAACATAAAGAACACTAAACGGTATAGTTTAGCACTTTAACGATGTCACACCCCCAAAATCCACCATGCGGAGCGTCACCGCTTGGAGGCGTGACATGACCAGGATCAAGCCACCAATCATATTGAACATCATAGTTAAGTGAATCAAACCAACACAATACAATTGGTGACCTAAAGAAAGTTAACCAAGTTCATTTTTAAACAGCGGAAGCATAAAACGTGAAACCAAATCATAGGTTCCATAGTTCATAAGTTTAAAAGTCCATTCCGTAGGTTTAATAAGTTTATAAAGTTTAAATATTAAGCACGGAACATAACAGTCCGTACACCACAACGACTCCTTCCTCGTGCAAGCTCCAAGCAGTTAGCGACCTGTAAGGCATGTAACAACGAGTCAACAACAAAGTTGAGTGAGTTCACGTTTGGTTGTTTAGTTTTAAATTGTTTCTGAAAAACGTGGTTTGACTTTCGTTGGCTTATTTTCCGTGGGGATTACCCCGAAGTTGAAAGTATGTTTAACCAGTTCCTTTTTCTTTACCCAAACCATATCCATAATCAGTGGGGGCTTTCCCCGTGTGAACTACTAGACGGAATGATATCGACTGCTACGCAAATAAGTTGTGCCCTATATCAGTGTCTATAATCACTGACAATCTGCCATAGTCCATTAGTACACGCCCGTCCGACTGGCACGGTGTGAGGTTTGTTAAACCTAATAGCGCTATTAACTAATGACCCGCTCGCCATTGGCCTCGGCGATTAAGTCGATATAATGAAGAGGGACTTAATGATAGAGTTTTGTCTAGCTAGTTTTAAGGTCGTCGTCCTGCACCAGGAGGACAACAACGTACGTATTCTGCACCAGGAGAATTCGTATGTTTAATAATGGCATCCTACCCATAGGAAGGATGGCCGTACATATTTCCCCAAAGGGATATGTAGATTTAGTTTTAATTCTTTAACCCATTCCCAAGCCACCGGGAATCCCATGCCTTGTAGAAAGTGTGAACTCACCTCGGTTTGCTCGGTTAGATTCTCAAATATAGTTAACAGTCAAGGTCGGTCAATCACGTCCTAATAAGGTATGGATAACAATCAGTTTCTCATGCATAACACGTATCCTACGTATGGTTTATTTGCACATTACTTCGTCCACATAACAGGTACACACTTTAACGATTTATGCCCATATGAACTTCCCATCCATTCCCCACTCATAAACAAACATACGATATTGCACGTAACACATATAGCATGTTAGATCATTCACAGATAGCATACTCGACATTTAGACACGCAAATCACTACTAATGTCGTTTCAGCTTTATTAATCAGAACTGGACTGTTTTCGAGCATTTTAATAAAATAGTTAACCTTTTCCAAAAATTCTCAAATTTTTACAGGATGTCATAAACGTTCCATTTTTTATTGTGTAAAAATATCGGGGCCCGGTTCATTACCAATATTTTATAGAAAATCGTTTACCGAACTGTGATCAGATTTGTCACATTCTGATCACAGTTTACGGAATAATTCGTCTAAAATTCCTCGTAAGTTCGTTTGTCGAAATTCCAGTTCGAGGATCACAAATACATCCGTGACCAACTTTGATAAAAGTTTCAGGGGCTGGTTCGGTTCAGGTTTTAAGTTGTGATCGAAAACGCACAGCCCAATTTACTGCAGTAAAAATCAGCCTTAGCTGCTGTCACGAAAACGGATTTTTAAAATAGTAACCGACATCAGAAAAATACGATTCCAGAGCCATTCTCTTGGTTTTTCGAAAAGACACGATTTAGGCTTTTGAAATTCCGTTTTTCGAGTTTTTAAAGTCCGTTTACAGCCTGTTGAAGGCGGCTGTAAAAAGGCATCAGCATGCTGTTTCGCGGTTTAAACATCACTAAATCGCATCAACGAGTGTCCGAACAATGGATTTAACCAGAAAACAACTTTTAAACATCAAGTATGATTTAACCAACCCTCAAACCCACAAGATTCCGCTTCATAATTCAGTCACAAGTAAACTTTTATGTAGCTTTTATGTTCATAACACATGTTTCATATTTTTCTAGTGTTCTTGTAATCTAGTAATTTAAACGACAATACTTCATACTACAAGACATAATTTTCGAACAAGATGAGATCAAGTATAAGGAACTTACTACTAGCCTCTAGCTAGGGAAGAATCTGGTGTAAAAATGATGAGAAAAAGATGTAGAACCAAGCAAGAACAATGCTCCCTTGAAATCCCTTCAAGTTGCACCTTCCATGGATGATTTCTAGGCTTTGAATGGACAATGTAATGAAGAAGATGATGATGTTTAAGGTGGTGATGGTGTGCTCGGTTGTGGGCAGCCGATCAAGAGAGAGGAGAGTGAGTGAAAGAGTGTAAGAGTGTAATGTGTGATGCTTACTTATAAATCATGGAAGATCTAGAAAAGATCTAAGTAAGTCTTCCAAATCCAAGCAAGATCTCCATACAATCCAAGTAATATCAAAAACAAATCTAGTGGGATTGTGTAGGATATGGCAAATATTTGGTGGGTCACCTCTTGGCCGATTACACATGTGGGGAGGGAGGTAACTTGTAACTTTTAATTATTTATAGTACTTTGCAAGATCCTACTAAATCATAAGGAATCCAAGGAAGAGATCATGGAGATTTAATAGAGATTACACAAATCTTGAGTGGGGCCATGCTAGGTCCAAAATCAGCCAAAAGGGGGGGGGGGCAAAGTGTAACTTTCAATTCTCTAGTTTCATAAACTAGTTAGTTTACAAGTGAGATTTTTAAGGACAGGTGTGTTATCATGTTATAAGGGGTGTTATGGTGTTCAGGGACCATAACTAGCTCAAAAATATTACAATAATATTTCTAGTAATATTTTGACGTTCAGGGTAGTGTCTGGTTGTTCGGTCGGATACTGTTCCGTTAAAGTGTTTAATTGTACCGTAAAGTGTCTTATTTATATATTTTTGTAACGAAATAAATTCCTAACACATAAGAAAATATACCGGACCATTTAGTCAAGTTTTCTGCATACTACTAGTATGCTAATACGCACATGTAAGTATAACACAGTAATCAGAGAGCAGTTAAATAATTCCACACCGTCATCAAGTACTTTAATTATCATTTAATAAATTGTACGGAATACATGGAATTTTGAGGGTTGTCACATTCTCCCCCTGTTAAGAGAATTTCGTCCCGAAATTTAGCGCGTGGTTACTGAGGAAGCTAGTTAAGTTGCGTTGTTTTTCCTGGGGTGTCACATCATCACCCCGTTGATTTAGAATTTCGTCCCGAAATTCTGCAGTAGCTTCAGCCTCAGTAGTGGTTGCGTTTTTCTTAAACAGTTGGGGATGCTTGAGTTTCACTTGGTCTTCTCGTTCCCAGGTATACTCTGGGCCACGACGAGCATTCCAACGAACTCGAACCAGAGGTATCCTGGTATGCTTGAGGATCTTAACACCTCGATCCGTAATCTCTACTGGTTCCTCGACGAATCGCAGCTGGTCGTCGATAGTGAGTTCCTTCAGAGGAACTATGAGGGTCTCATCTGACAGACACTTCTTCAGATTTGACTCGTGGAATACGTTGTGAACTCCGTTGAGTTCTTCAGGTAGGTTCAACCTGTAGGCGACTTTGCCAATTTTCTCGGTGACTTCGAATGGTCCGACATAACGCGAATTGAGTTTGCCTTGTTTGCCAAAGCGGACTACACCTTTCCAAGACGAGACTTTGAGTAGCACTCGATCCCCAACCTGGAGCTCGAGTGGTTTTCTTCCCTTATCAGCATAGCTTTTCTGACGGTCACGAGCTGCCGCCATTCGCTGTCGTATCTGAGCAATTTTCTCGGTGGTATCTACCACAAGTTCTGGGCCAGTGATTTGGCTGTCACCAACTTCTGCCCAACAGAGAGGTGATCGGCATTTGCGTCCGTACAATGCCTCAAACGGAGCGGCTTGGATGCTGGTGTGGTAGCTGTTGTTGTACGAAAACTCCACTAGCGGGAGGTGCCTTTCCCAGCCATTACCAAAATCGATTACACATGCCCTTAGCATGTCTTCAAGGGTTTGGATGGTGCGTTCAGATTGCCCATCTGTCTGCGGGTGATAAGCGGTGCTCATATCTAAACGTGAGCCAAAGGACTTGTGCATTGCTTGCCACAGTTCAGAAGTAAAACGTGCGTCACGATCAGATATAATAGAGGTTGGCACTCCGTGCTTCGATACCACTTCCTTTAGGTAAATGTCTGCAAGAGTAGAAAACTTATCCGTTTCTTTGATAGCCAGAAAATGTGCAGACTTGGTTAGTCGATCTACGATCACCCAAATGGTATCGTTTCCGCGTTGAGATCTGGGCAGGCCGGTAACGAAATCCATGGAAATTTGCTCCCATTTCCATTTCGGGATCTTCGGTTGTTGAAGTAGGCCTGATGGTTTCTGATATTCAGACTTGACTCTCGCACAAGTCAAGCACTTGCTGACGTAGGTTGCTATGTGGGCTCTCATGCCAGGCCACCAGTATATGGTCTTTAAGTCGTGGTACATCTTATCCGAACCAGGATGTACTGAATAACGAGACTTATGTGCTTCATCCATCACAAGCTCGCGTAAGTTGCCATAGAGTGGAACCCAAATACGCCCTGTTACATAGTAGGCGTCGTCTTCCTTTTGTTCTAGCCGCTGCCTCGATCCTCGTAGAGACTCAGCCCTGATGTTCTCTGCTTTCAATGCTTCAACCTGAGCATCGCGAATCTGAGCGGGAAGGTTAGATTGGATGGTAAGCTGTAGAGCACGTACACGCCTAGGTATGGTATCCTTTCGACTGAGGGCGTCGGCCACAACATTGGCTTTGCCCGGATGATACTTGATAGCGCATTCATAATCATTCAAGAGCTCAACCCATCGGCGTTGACGCATGTTTAACTCCTTTTGCTTGAAGATATGCTCGAGACTCCTGTGATTGGTGTAAATGGTGCACTTGGTACCGTACAGGTAATGTCTCCATATCTTAAGCGCGAATACAACTGCTCCCAGCTCCAGATCGTGAGTAGTGTAATTTCTTTCGTGAACCTTGAGTTGGCGTGATGCGTAGGCAATGACCTTGTCACGTTGCATCAACACGCAACCAAGTCCTTGAATGGAAGCATCGCAGTAAACCACGAAATCATCGGTGCCTTCGGGCAATGAGAGGATAGGCGCGCTACAAAGTCTATCCTTTAGATGTTGAAATGCGGACTCTTGTGCATCACCCCAACGATAGATGACAACCTTCTGAGTCAGTGAAGTGAGAGGTTGCGCAATCTTGGAGAAGTCTTTGATGAACCTTCTGTAATATCCTGCCAAACCCAAGAATTGGCGGATTTCTTTTGGTGTGCGGGGTGCAGGCCAGTTCTTGATTGAGTCAACCTTGGATGGATCAACATGAATCCCATCCTTGTTTACCACATGGCCTAGAAAGTGGACTTCGCGAAGCCAGAAGTCACATTTTGAAAACTTGGCATACAACTGCTCCTTTCGAAGAAGTTCAAGCATAAGTCGCAGATGCTGCTCGTGTTCCTCCTGACTCTTAGAATAGATCAGGATATCGTCGATGAACACGATAACGAACTTATCCAGGTAAGGCTTGCACACTCGGTTCATGAGATCCATGAAGACCGCTGGTGCATTCGTCAGCCCAAATGGCATAACCAGAAACTCGTAATGGCCGTAACGAGTTCTGAATGCTGTTTTGGAGACGTCCTCATCTCGGACTCTCAGCTGATGGTATCCCGATCTCAAATCAATCTTGGAGTAATAGCTTGACCCTTGCAGCTGGTCGAACAAGTCGTCAATACGTGGAAGAGGATAACGATTCTTCACAGTCACCTTGTTGAGTTCGCGGTAGTCAATACACATTCTGAAGGTACCATCTTTCTTCTTTATGAACAAGACTGGAGCTCCCCAGGGCGAAGAGCTAGGACGAATAAAACCCTTTTCCAAGAGTTCTTGTAGTTGTGTGGACAGTTCTTCGAGTTCTGATGGAGCTAGAAGATATGGTGCTTGAGCTACTGGTGCTGCTCCAGGAGCTAGCTCGATTTGAAACTCAACTTGGCGATGAGGAGGAAGACCAGGTAATTCCTCGGGAAATACCTCAGGAAAATTGCGCACTATAGGAATGTCTTCAATTCTCTTCTCTTCCGTGGATGTGTCAGTAACGAGTGCCAGAATGGCAGTGTGGCCCTTTCGCAAACACTTCTGGGCTTTAAGGAAAGGGATAATGCCTACAACAGCACCATTCTTGTCGCCACGAATGACGAGGGGTTCTTTACCAGAACGAGGAATGCGGACAATCTTCTCATTGCAAAGAATTTCCGCTTGCTGATGGGATAACCAATCCATCCCAATAACAACGTCGTTCCCCTGACAGGAGGGTTACATGGTTGGCACGATAAGAACTAGCTGAAGAAGGATGACCGTCGTACCGGTTTGTAGTGTTAAGGTTCACTGAAATTTCCATCGAAGTTGTTGGGCTCCCCTCATGCGAAGGGGGAATAATTCACCTTGATCGATGAACTTAGATGAGTTTGCAGTTTATCGAGTCGGTAAGCAACCAAAATTTAGAGGAGTTTCCTTAGGTCGTGCGAATGAATCCAAATTACGTCTGCGTAGTCGTGAGGTTCCAAAGAAAAGACTCGAAAATGTGTTCAAGAGATTATGATCGTATCAACAATACATCACCATTCTCAAGGTTTCGAGGAGGGGTCACCAATGATCGGGAGTCGAGCCTTCCAACTTTTCTAAACCAGAGGGTGTTCGTTTCGGTGCCTCATCATGGAGAAGCGAGAACGTAACGTCACTGTGGTAAGAGAGTGATGGTTTGGTCTAAGCCAATGGTAGAACTTTGACATATCATTAATCAACAATCATGTGTAGGTGTAAAAACTAGCGCAAGGATTCTGCCTAATAAGGAAGACTATCATTGAATTTAAAATACGACTCTTGTAGTGTAAGAGGGGTAAGGTAGACGTATAGATCATTGTGTTCGCCTGTAGGTTGTGTGATCCATAACTCCGTCCTCAAATGTCCTGAAGACAATCCCATCAGGATAGGCATCCATTCGTTAAGTGGGGTATACGAGAGAGCCAATCAAGTAGAATTAGAATAAACCATTCAACAGGGTAGTAAGGTGGTCTTGTGATTGGTGAAAATCGTGGTATGGTTGTTGGTGTTTCATTAAATCGGTTGTCAATTGAAGTGATAGGAAATTAACGAGGTTCATGCGAAGAATCGAGTGAAAACAGGGATCCAACAATAACCGAAGGATTTGACCAGCTAATCTATTATCTAGAGGTAATCTCCAGTAGTGGTGCGGGGCGGCATGGCACAAAAGGGAAGTTCATTGCATCGCGGTCGCGCGAGTGTATCACTTGTCCAAAACAGAGTAAGGTTTCGTGTTGCATAACGACAAACGCGTGTAACTGTGACTGCTTCGCTTCTGGCGACTATGACAGGTGAAGGTAATAAAGTTCGTCAACCGGGATGCGTGGGTGTTGTTCTCCCAAGCCCTAGTTCGTGCAAGCCAAGTCTGGTCTTTGCGGATGTTGACGTACGAACCAGCTGTACGGAGGGTCAGATGGCGACGTCGTGTCGAGGTAAACGTGCGAGTAGATATAATGCATAAACAGTCGTTGTAGCGGGGTGACAAGAAATCAAGAAAGAATTTGACCACCATTTGTCAAATTTTAAGTAAACAATCGTGTGTCATAATGAACACAATAGGACTAATAGACAACATGCTGTTTTCCTAATTAAGCATACCATATCATCACACCATGCAAAAGTAATCTAGCAAGTAGATAATATAAACTCAAATCATACTACCTAGTGTGTTGAGCCTTGCACGTGGAGCGAAGCGTCATTGTGGATCGTTGAGCACTGTACCGGTTATAGTCTGGTTTTATCAAAACTTTTTCCCGTTTTAAAACCAAGTTCACTATAACCAATGGCTCTGATACCAATCTGTCACACCCCCAAAATCCACCATGCGGAGCGTCACCGCTTGGAGGCGTGACATGACCAGGATCAAGCCACCAATCATATTGAACATCATAGTTAAGTGAATCAAACCAACACAATACAATTGGTGACCTAAAGAAAGTTAACCAAGTTCATTTTTAAACAGCGGAAGCATAAAACGTGAAACCAAATCATAGGTTCCATAGTTCATAAGTTTAAAAGTCCATTCCGTAGGTTTAATAAGTTTATAAAGTTTAAATATTAAGCACGGAACATAACAGTCCGTACACCACAACGACTCCTTCCTCGTGCAAGCTCCAAGCAGTTAGTGACCTGTAAGGCATGTAACAACGAGTCAACAACAAAGTTGAGTGAGTTCACGTTTGGTTGTTTAGTTTTAAATTGTTTCTGAAAAACGTGGTTTGACTTTCGTTGGCTTATTTGCCGTGGGGATTACCCCGAATTTGAAAGTATGTTTAACCAGTTCCTTTTTCTTTACCCAAACCATATCCATAATCAGTGGGGGCTTTCCCCGTGTGAACTACTAGACGGAATGATATCGACTGCTACGCAAATAAGTTGTGCCCTATATCAGTGTCTATCATCACTGACAATCTGCCATAGTCCATTAGTACACGCCCGTCCGACTGGCACGGTGTGAGGTTTGTTAAACCTAATAGCGCTATTAACTAATGACCCGCTCGCCATTGGCCTCGGCGATTAAGTCGATATAATGAAGAGGGACTTAATGATAGAGTTTTGTCTAGCTAGTTTTAAGGTCGTCGTCCTGCACCAGGAGGACAACAACGTACGTATTCTGCACCAGGAGAATTCGTATGTTTAATAATGGCATCCTACCCATAGGAAGGATGGCCATACATATTTCCCCAAAGGGATATGTAGATTTAGTTTTAATTCTTTAACCCATTCCCAAGCCACCGGGAATCCCATGCCTTGTAGAAAGTGTGAACTCACCTCGGTTTGCTCGGTTAGATTCTCAAATATAGTTAACAGTCAAGGTCGGTCAATCACGTCCTAATAAGGTATGGATAACAATCAGTTTCTCATGCATAACACGTATCCTACGTATGGTTTATTTGCACATTACTTCGTCCACATAACAGGTACACACTTTAACGATTTATGCCCATATGAACTTCCCATCCATTCCCCACTCATAAACAAACATACGATATTGCACGTAACACATATAGCATGTTAGATCATTCACAGATAGCATACTCGACATTTAGACACGCAAATCACTACTAATGTCGTTTCAGCTTTATTAATCAGAACTGGACTGTTTTCGAGCATTTTAATAAAATAGTTAACCTTTTCCAAAAATTCTCAAATTTTTACAGGATGTCATAAACGTTCCATTTTTTATTGTGTAAAAATATCGGGGTCCGGTTCATTACCAATATTTTATAGAAAATCGTTTACCGAACTGTGATCAGATTTGTCACATTCTGATCACAGTTTACGGAATAATTCGTCTAAAATTCCTCGTAAGTTCGTTTGTCGAAATTCCAGTTCGAGGATCACAAATACATCCGTGACCAACTTTGATAAAAGTTTCAGGGGCTGGTTCGGTTCAGGTTTTAAGTTGTGATCGAAAACGCACAGCCCAATTTACTGCAGTAAAAATCAGCCTTAGCTGCTGTCACGAAAACGGATTTTTAAAATAGTAACCGACATCAGAAAAATACGATTCCAGAGCCATTCTCTTGGTTTTTCGAAAAGACACGATTTAGGCTTTTGAAATTCCGTTTTTCGAGTTTTTAAAGTCCATTTACAGCCTGTTGAAGGCGGCTGTAAAAAGGCATCAGCATGCTGTTTCGCGGTTTAAACATCACTAAATCGCATCAACGAGTGTCCGAACAATGGATTTAACCAGAAAACAACTTTTAAACATCAAGTATGATTTAACCAACCCTCAAACCCACAAGATTCCGCTTCATAATTCAGTCACAAGTAAACTTTTATGTAGCTTTTATGTTCATAACACATGTTTCATATTTTTCTAGTGTTCTTGTAATCTAGTAATTTAAACGACAATACTTCATACTACAAGACATAATTTTCGAACAAGATGAGATCAAGTATAAGGAACTTACTACTAGCCTCTAGCTAGGGAAGAATCTGGTGTAAAAATGATGAGAAAAAGATGTAGAACCAAGCAAGAACAATGCTCCCTTGAAATCCCTTCAAGTTGCACCTTCCATGGATGATTTCTAGGCTTTGAATGGACAATGTAATGAAGAAGATGATGATGTTTAAGGTGGTGATGGTGTGCTCGGTTGTGGGCAGCCGATCAAGAGAGAGGAGAGTGAGTGAAAGAGTGTAAGAGTGTAATGTGTGATGCTTACTTATAAATCATGGAAGATCTAGAAAAGATCTAAGTAAGTCTTCCAAATCCAAGCAAGATCTCCATACAATCCAAGTAATATCAAAAACAAATCTAGTGGGATTGTGTAGGATATGGCAAATATTTGGTGGGTCACCTCTTGGCCGATTACACATGTGGGGAGGGAGGTAACTTGTAACTTTTAATTATTTATAGTACTTTGCAAGATCCTACTAAATCATAAGGAATCCAAGGAAGAGATCATGGAGATTTAATAGAGATTACACAAATCTTGAGTGGGGCCATGCTAGGTCCAAAATCAGCCAAAAGGGGGGGGGGGCAAAGTGTAACTTTCAATTCTCTAGTTTCATAAACTAGTTAGTTTACAAGTGAGATTTTTAAGGACAGGTGTGTTATCATGTTATAAGGGGTGTTATGGTGTTCAGGGACCATAACTAGCTCAAAAATATTACAATAATATTTCTAGTAATATTTTGACGTTCAGGGTAGTGTCTGGTTGTTCGGTCGGATACTGTTCCGTTAAAGTGTTTAATTGTACCGTAAAGTGTCTTATTTATATATTTTTGTAACGAAATAAATTCCTAACACATAAGAAAATATACCGGACCATTTAGTCAAGTTTTCTGCATACTACTAGTATGCTAATACGCACATGTAAGTATAACACAGTAATCAGAGAGCAGTTAAATAATTCCACACCGTCATCAAGTACTTTAATTATCATTTAATAAATTGTACGGAATACATGGAATTTTGAGGGTTGTCACAAACGAACCAGTATCTAACCGAACAACCGGACACTACCCGAAATACCAAAATTACACTAGAAGCATTATTTTAACATTACCAAGCAAGTTATGGGCCCCGAACACCCTAACACACTATATAACACAAAATACACATAACACCTAACTATTATACTTAGAATCTAACTAAATCTCCTAACTTACCATCACCACACAACTAGTACCCCTCCCCCCCCTTTGGAGACGATCACAAGGGTGTGGCCCACCCTTGATCTTACTTGATCTTATGTGATTTTTTAAGAGATTTGTTTAGTACTTAAGTGACATATTATCCAATGGTTAAAGATTAAACTTGGTTATAAATATAACATGGAAGACCATTCTCATTATCTTTCACCCACTAAACACACACACTTTCTTTCTCCTCTCCCTCTCTTGGTCTCGGCCGAGAACACCCACCACACCACCACCATTTTCAAGTTTTCTTCATACAATCCCAAGTGATCACAAGGTGTTAGAAGCAAGATAAGGAGGCTTGGTGGCATTGGAGATTGAAGGACCTCTTCCATTTGCAATTATCCATCACACTCATCATCTTCATCTTCTTTGGTTCTTCCCTAGCCCTTGTGCTAGTAGTAAGCCTCTTGTCACTTGAATTTACTTCTTATTTAGTTGGTTAAAAGATGATGTATGATGCAAATCATGAAGAACACTAATGAACAAGAAGATGAACCTTCACATAAAGCTTAATAACATAAGAATACATATTGTTTAGTGTTGTTTTGCTTCTTGATGATTGATTATTTGTGTTTATGATGTTAGACATCATATGAAACTTACTAGATTATGATTAAACACGTGATCTAGTAAGTTGAGGTGATGATCTTGTGAAAGATCAAGATGGCCATCCTTATGTGTAAACATGAACTTGAAATATGAAGTGTTCTCTTGAATGATGAAGTATGTAACATGTTATTGGCCATAAACATGGATGATTTCAAAACTAGTTTTCTCAAGAAACTAAGTTAAATCACAAGATTAACATAATCATGGATTTTAAAGAAACTAACCATGTTTTTAGTGGTGAATCAAGTATAGAAATACATTGTTAACAAGAAAAATACAAGAAGATTGATTTTTGAAAAATCATCATACAAGTTGTAAAAGACTAAGTTTTACAAGAATAAGATTTACAAACAAAATAACCATATTTTTCAGGGTAACAAGGCTTACTTAACAACATAGTAAGTTACTACAAATTTTTATAAAAGTTCAAGTTAATGTTGTTGTATAAATTGCAGGATTTTGGCACTTGGTAAGTGTTGATTCAGTTGTTGATTGTTTGTGATGATTTTAAAAGAAAATGATATGCTTTGAAAGCATGAAAACCTCCATTTTTAGGGGAAACCATAGCAAAATTTTCTAAAAATGTAAACACTAAGAAAAATATTTTCAAACAAATATTTACAAGTATATTTTAACCATGAGTTTCCATATAAACTTTGCCATAATTTTTGATACAAAAATACGAATATTGAAGGTTGGATTTTTATAAATAAAAATCGCTAGATATATATTTAGAATATATATACAATAAAGACACATGTGTCTGATTATTTGTATTCTTTGTGTATTAGTTATATTATTTAGGACTTGAATTAATATAACTTAACAAAATACCAAGAAATTACAATTTAAATATTACCAAAAATCTCAAGGAATAAATATATATGTTACACATAAAATATTGGGAAACCGAACGAAAGAATATAACTTACAAAAATATTCCGGAAAATACATTTATAAATATATTTTTGGTAAATAATATTTTGGACACAAGAAATGAAAATAGGATTTTTATGAATATCACAAAGTTAAATCGTATTTTTACAAGAAGGAAATGTATAATTTTTGACGATTAAAAATATATATGTTTTCTTGGGAATTACTAGGAAATATAATATTTTTGGAAAAAATATATATTTTCTTGGATAAATTTGAAATACATTATTTTTGGATAAAAATAAGTTTATATATATTTTCTAAAGTTAGACTTGAAAATATATTATTTCGGAAACACAAATATTTTTTCCAAAAGGAAAAATTATAAATAATTTTTCTAAGTAATAATTCTTAAATATATATATATATATAGTGGGAAATATATATATATTAGTGGACTTTTATTAAAAAGTAATATTCCGGAAAGTTTAACACAAAATTAAGTATAAAAAAACTTAACAATTACAAGAAAATATGTATTCTCGTACGCATAGATACACGTCGGAATACGAATACACAAGTATGAGATACCCGCATCCTTGAGAAGGAAATGCGAGTATAATTACTTGAGAAGTATTATCACAAAAAAATACTGTTTTAACAAATATTCCAGAAACTAATTTTAGTTAAAATATTAATTATTTTAACAAATAAGTTATATAAATTGGAATAATATCAAAGACGTAACTCAGAAATGTAAATTCTAAGTCAAGGCACGGCCCGTTCGTCTAATAGACATTAGTACATTGTATATAGTCGTGTTTGCTGAAGGAACGAGAGTTACGATTATCGAAGACGCAAGACAGTGAGTTCATGTCCCCCTTTTCTTTAAACTGTTTTGTTTATTAACTTCGGGGGTGAAATACATGTTACAAAATGATTACATACAATTACAAATGGTATGGTTAGCCTAGGAAAGTACAGTAGATCATGTGAATGGGTAGGCGCACACTTGAGACCATTAATCCTCATATAAGGACCGAGGGGCATGAGTGATAGATCTATTTGGGTGTAGCGAGCCCACACCCATGAGGACCAGGGTGGCCCATAGGGTGACTATGTCTTACAGCCGAAAGCCCGGTACAAATTTGCTAGGTTTGAGCCTTCCTATGCCGTCACACATACCAGTGGCCTTGCAAACCATTGGTGATCTGTTTCCTTGTTTGCTTTCATACCGGGATTTACAAACATACATACATACACTGTTTACAAATGTTTTCTACATATACAAACACATGAATTCGCTCAACTTTTGTTGATGTTTTCAAATTACATGTATTTCAGGGAATTAAGTGGATCTGGTGGGTGTTTGCATGTTCAAGCTGCGTTATGAATAAAAAGATGTCATCCGAGGTCGTTAGGGTTTAGGAGATGTATCTTAATCCTGGACGAGATACATGGTTCTAAACTCGGTTTTATTTAAGGTCTTTTGTTGAGTCTTCGTGAACTCTTTAAAACAGGTTGTGGTTTGTAATTTAGATTTGGAGTCTACGTTTCAGACAATTATGTTGTGTTATTTTCAAACTTAATTTATGGATGAACGTCTAATGGTTTTATCATATAGTGTTGTTATGATTGAATGCAATGGTATTAAGAAAGTCACACCATAATCACGCTTCCGCAAAAGTCAGGGTGTGACATGATTTGATGCTATCTGCCTCAAAGGAAATCCTAGTAACTTTGAATCAAGTCCTCGCATGAACTATACACTGAACGAGGCAACAAATTTACCTAAACCACCCATCTAACCCCTTCCAGACAGTTAACGTGCTTTATATAGACCGTAAAGACACGAATGAGTGAATCAACAAAACATGAAGAGATGTTAGAATAAAGTTCACTTTCAATATAAAAAAAACTAGATATTAAAGTCATTAATACAAACCCAATTAAAAAGTTAACCAAAGCTTGGAAATCAAAAATAATACATAAAAGACTTGTCTTCACCAAGTGTTGTAAGAGATTAACCAAGCATGGCCTTTGTTTGACAAAAACTCTTACGATCAATCTTGGATCACGAAACTACTACACACAATCTAAAAATGGATGATGGAGGAATGTGGTGGATGTTGGTGGTATTTTGGTGGAGTGGTGGTAGGTGTGAGAGAAGTGGTTTACCAAGGGATCGATTGCAATTGAACCAGGCACCCATATTTATAGCTGGAAATAGACTATTCACACGGCCCCATGTCCGGAGGGCACGACCCCATGCCTCCTTCTTCTCAGTCTTCATTTAAAGGGTTGTGTCAGTCCATATGCTTACACGGCCCCATGGTCCTTATACTTGTTGTACTATCCAAGATTCTACATATTTTGGAGTTGACCACGTCCCGTGTCCTTGGGACACGGCCCCATGTCTCTTGTCAGCTTCTGTTTGTTTTTTTCTTCATGGAATCTGGAGTGAGGCACGGTCTCGTGTTTGTCTTATGATTTGTTGTTTTTGGTCTCGGAGGGTTGGTATGATGTATCAACTTTTCTTCTTTTGTATTTATGTCAGTTTTTGCCATTAATTTGTTCCTTTTGCGCATTTAAGCTCTTTTAATCCTGAATCAAAAGTATACTAAGAAACGCACTTTTTCTAACATTGATACTATAAAGGGTTGATTTTATACCTTGTTTGATATAGTTTACATGTTGCGTTTGTTGCATATCAAATACCCCCACACTTGAATCTTTGTTTGTCCTCAAGCAAAACTCTTTAATATTGCTTACACACCCAAATGGAAGGTAGAGAAGAAGTTATCGGGTCTTGTTTTAGAGTGTCAGGAATCCAAGTTCTCTTTATTCTAGTGTTTATTTTATTTACAATCTTATTTGACATGATTTATTTAGGACTCTTTTTTAAGAAAAATAAATATTTTTAGGCATAACAGGCTCTTTAAAATTTCATTAAGCTATATACAAATTCATACACGTCACAAATAATCACTCAACACTCGACCGAAGATGTATAAGTGAAACGCTCGGTCCCGGTATGGAACTTACTCCTACCATATGCTTGATAAGTAATCCAATCTCCCCCTTTTTGACATAACCTTTGTAAATATCAAGAGGACTTTTAAAAATGGTAGGTTTTGGTTAGGGGTAAGGACAGGGTAGTTTTATTTGAAAAGTGGCTAAAGGCGTAAAATGTCAGTTTTCTTTTGAAAATTTATTTATTTGTGACTTGAGTACAAACTAAAGGCTTATAAGCAATAAGTTTTCTTATTTTATTTCAAGCTACTAGTGATTTTTTTATAGAAGAGAGTATTCACAAGAGAGAGTAAGTCACGTATTAATTATTTTTCAAAAGAACGGAATTTTAGTAAAATAATGGGTGCAGAAGTAAAAAGGTTTCGGGTGATGGGTGATTTGATTTATGCAAAATTTGTATTTTGTGGGTGTTGAAACGAAAGGTTTTAGGCTCAAAGGGGGTAACTAAGGGAAATTCGTTTTTGGTTTTTTTGGTTGGGGAGATAAAAAGAAGGAAATAAGGTTGAAAAGAAAAAGGGTTTTTGGTCCTAATGTCTCAATCATTTACTAACTTGGATTAGTCGGTAAGGACCAGGAATGGATTGTCTTATAAAGTTCTAGATTTGTAAGAACCGTACGGGCTATTCACACAAGAAATGAAAAGTGAGCAATTAGTAAAGATATGATACTGAATGCTCAGTAAAGGCTCAAAACTCACAATTTGTGGGAAAGGGTAAAAAGTGTGAAAATTTATATACAATCAAATTTTAAAAAGATTGTCATGTCTTTTTATAAATTTTTCTTATACGGTACTTTATATCACGACACTATCGGTTGTAAACTTGTAAAAACAAAATTTTTAGAACTTGGTTTCTAACTGAAACTAAAAACAAGACAAAATGAACTAAAAAAAAAAATTGGAAAAGATTTGAGGTGTTTTAACAGTTCCAAGTAGAGTTTTATGTAAGTCTTGTATTAGGACAAACAAATTCAAGCCCCCCCTCAAACTTAAATTACACATTGTCCTCAATGTATCCAAAATGGGTTAGATTTGATTAAATGTGTAAATGTGGGTTCAAAACAACAATTTTTTTTTTCAAAAATCAGACACTGGGCATGGGGGCGTGCTAGGTCGGTACGGCCCCGTATAAAAGTGACAGTATCATGGTTTCTGTGAAAATTTTCAGAGGGCAGACATGGGGGCGTGCTAGGTAGGCACGAGCCCGTGTAAAAAGTGTCAGTAATGAAAAATTTCCCAAAAACAGGCATGGGGGCATGCCTAAGAGACAAGACCCCGTGTGACAGTTCCAGAAACAAAATTGGTTTCTGCAGACTTGAGGCACGGGGGCGTGCTTACTTTACACAGCCCCATGCTGCACTTACTATAATGAAGATTTCGAGTCAGAGGACTTCTGTTTACGTGCATGGGTTTCTGTTTCAACGTCATTTCATCTTTTCACACCGTTCCACAAGTTTTAAAATACCAAGTATCATTCCACTAAAACCATTCATCATCCGGTTACAACTAGAAAGGGTAAAAATGAAAATACAAACTAGATTTTAATAGATAGATTTTAATAGATAGATTTTAGAAGATACCCCTAAAAATTTAAACCAAATAGCTCATTCCTAAATAGAACAATAAAAGATCGACAAAAACCCGAAACTAGTTTTCGGTTAGCAAGGGCTTTGAGCTATTTTCGAGTGTGCCTCCCTCAAAGATCGTTGAGCATCTCCTCAATCTCCCTAGGTAGGAAGTTGAAGGACTCATCATCAATGTCCTCTTGCGGGAGAGGAGCGACGGCCACCAGAGCCTCATAAAACATGCCAACGGGAAGTTCTATGGGTATATCCCACCTGGTAGTGTTAACAACCACATGAGCGAGGTTCCAATCACCTTGTGGAAGGATTGGATCCATAGGGGATACCACCAAAATGTTCAACCTTTGGTGGAGTAGGTTGATTTCCCTAAAGCTACTATCCAAGGCTAGTGTGAGGTAGTTCACTCGGTCTATGAGGACCTCCTCCACCGTCGTCATCTCTTCGATGGACTCTCGTAGTGTGCAAACGTAGCGGACTAGGGTGGCCTCGAGTGAGTGCCTTCTTCCTCTTCGGTTGTTTCGGGAGCTTGTTGACGAAGTACCATATTTGCTGGCTCGATATACTAGTTCGAACAAGACAAACCATTAGAGTTTGGACTTGCAGACAACTCACACGTCCCCATGCCTAATGTAACGCCCTGCATTTTGATACCTTCTTATTGCTAGTAAGTCTCGTCGTACTTCCTATCCGTGGACGCTTTTACTCTCGTGTATCCTACCATCGAATCTTCTGTGACTCGAGACAACTGATCATAATGAAAATGAGACTATTTTAATCATAATTGTGTTAAACTAAGTGCAAACTATTACTCTATGTGATGCTTCTTACATGAGAACGATATGTTTATCCTAGATTATTGACTCTTTGTTATGCCTTCATACTTAATGCACGAGAAACTAACTTAACGCGAACTCGAAACACGAAATTACTTATGTTATTTATGCTATTTGAGCGTCTAGATGTTAATAATGTTATATGAAATGGCTACTCGCAATAATACGCAACGCAACACTTAACCTCACTCGCAAACGAATCAAAGTTGGAAAATCTAACAAAACACAACCCAACGGTCCGAATGAGCCATCCGCCCGGATGGAACCCATCCATCCGAATGGAGCCCATCCGGACATGGCCATTCGGACATAACCATCCGAGCGCATTGACCTGTCACTATCACCTATAAATAGGGCCATGATTCTTCATCTCAACTCTTCACCTCCTCTCGTCAGCTCTCAAGGTTCGAACGGCGATTCAAGGCTTTTGTAAGCATTCTCCTTCAATCCTCTTCAATCTCCATCCCTATTCCACTTCTACTGCATCTTCTTTCATCAAAATTACATACACACACTCACACTTCAACTTTTCTCAAAAATCACTGATTCTGGACATCTTGAAGATGGTTTCCACTCGCTTTGCTTAGGCAAACTGTTGTGGAGCATCAATCAACGGAGATTGGTTCAAGATCTAAAGGATTTTCACATTTTTGGCTTAGATCTAAAGGATTTTCACGTTCTTGGCTCAGATCTAAAGGATTTTCACATTTTACAACTTGTTTATGAACTTTTTTTTGGTTTTTATACAATATTGGTGGAATCGTGAACCCCTCAGACTCTCGACACCTTCCGTTGTCGAAAGCCGGCCGTAGGAACGATTTCCACCAAAGAGATGGTCCGATTTGACGGGTCAGACATGAATTTCCGTCAAGAACAGCGCTTTCGTTCGAATGGGCTATGCCCATCCGTCCGAATGGGCTGGGCTTGGTGTTTCCTGATTGATTTAGCTCTGTTATCATATCCGTCTTCTTTACTTAAAAAGTTTTGAACAAACTTCAACAATTTTCGTTCACAACACACATAGTCCATCCATCCGAATGGAGCATGTCCATCCGCCCGGATAGACTTATTACGCTTTGAAACTTTTCCTTCTGTTTAAAAACATCAATTACTGAGTTAGATCAATTCATTCCAACAGAATAGCCAACCGACCGAATGGACAAAAGGCCATCCGTCTGGATGGAGCCAATCCATCCGGATGGAGCCCATCCATCCAAATGGACTAGATCCATCCCTCCGGATAGGCTGTTGGACACTTAACTCGCTTATTACCCCATTCGACACTTTGTTTTCGACTGTGTCAGCACTTAGAGGACTTATGCTCTGTTCCCGTACGCAGGCTGGTCCGGCGCTCCCTTCAATCCAACCCAGACAGTGTCAAGCTACTAAGCACGCACTATGAGTATACTCGAGCCTATTTTCGTTTTAAACACTTTGGGCGCAACATGTATTCTATATGAAAACACATGACACTTTAAACTTGTTTATAATCACACTCGATCCACATTTAAACATGAAACTATGTGAACACTTGTTAGTCTATATGTTATGTGTACAAGTTATCTACATGCTCATTAACTTTGCTAGCCTACCTTGAAAATTATAGCGCTATAGGATTAACGCACTGCCCTTGAGTCTTGGGGTATTGTTAAGTTTGATACTTTAACCTCCTCATTGTTGCGACGATGTAGGAAAGGCACTTTGCGTTGGAAACTTGGGTTTGACATATAGTTTACATTAGCTTAGCATGTTAGCAACTGGTATCATGTTATTCATGTTGGATCCGAGAAACTTTTACTCATATTATGTTATGTATGAAAACTTGTATACTTGCCAACATTTTTGTTGACATTATTTTAATGCATGTTGCTGGTTGATAGTCGGACGAAAACAAGCTAGGATGAACTTAGAAACTCATCTTAGAATTTAACAATATTTGATGTTGTTTTGATACAATTTTGACGATGTTGGATCTGTTGACGTTTTGTTATCTATTATGAAATTTTGATTTAAATTATATTGTCACAAACTAGCGATATGATGCTTTGAGCGATTTGTTCGTCTCGCCCCGATGTTTCCGCCATCGGTTGGGGTGTGACACCTAAAAGGCACGGCCCCGTGTTGTTCCAACCATTTTGATATTTTAGCCCAATATCTCTTATTTTAAGTTAAAAGCTTTTGGTTTCTTACATTTTTAGATGTAATTACTTAAAATATTGTTATAAAATAGTAGTTTTGCAAAAGTTTAGGCTAAAAATCATGCTTTTCATCCCACAATCGAAGCTTTAATGGAGGTTGTTGGAGGTTGAAGAAGAAGAATATGACTAAAAGTGGTAAATACAAGAAGATTAAAGGAAACCTTTTTCAGAACATACCTTTTTTGGTATGTGTCTAAGATCTGGAAATATCTTGGTCTTTTAGGAAGAGGTCCAATCATTCTACCCATGGCTGACTTTATAGAAAGTGACAGCACATTAATACGGCCCCATGTCTGGGAAGCACGACCCTGTGTTGCCTATAACGAGTCAGAGAATGTTGTCCGTTAGTGAGCACGGGCCATGTCAAGGGAGACACGTCCCCGTGTTGGATTAGTACGGGAGGCATGGCCCCGTGTTTATCTAACACGCCCCATGTGTGGAGAGTAGATAAGGCACGGCCCTGTGTCTCTTTAGGGATTATGAAGTTTTGTCTAGTTTTCAAGGATTATTTTATTATCAGGAGGTTCTTTACTGGTTAGGGACAACACCGAAGTGTTGTATGAACCTTAGGCTCTTGTGCGGGATACAAAAACGCAAGAGGTTATCGGAAAGGAAGAAACCTAAGCTACGAATAGGTGGGTGAAACTAACCTTTATTTTCCTTATCCGGGCTCTTGTTAAAGAAGGTGTGAGTCGACTCGCCCTGGTCTATAAAGTCATTGGCGCGGGCCACTAATGAGTCCTTCATTGTGTGGTCTATACAGGGATAACTATCGCTTTCGTTTTCACAAGGGTTTGGGGTAGATGCGAAGAGCTTGGTATTGGCCTCCCCTGAATGTGTTTCCGTCGATTCTTCTCCTTCTTTATTATCCATGGATGGATATCGTGCCTTCATCATGGATTCCATTTCTTTGAGTTTTTGGAGAATTCTCTTTTCTATTTGACATAGATCTTTTGAAGTTATGTCTGTTTAAAAAGAGGGTTAATGGCATTCAGGTGGATGGTAGTTATTATTTTTACTCCAACCCATCTTAAGGTGATCGTCACAGGAAAACGATGGGTCTAGGTAGTGAGGATCAAAATTTAGGATGGGACATTCTAAATCTTGATGAAACCCACCACATAGTTGGCACCATTCACCGTAAGAGTGGCGGGGTTAGAAATAATCGTTAACATCCATATTCGTCGGACGAGGCTTTGACCATCGGGTTAAAATGGTCCTATCAGGCTTACTTCCCCCGATTTGATGCAATCTGCCTCAAAGGAAGTCCTAATAATCTTGAATCAAGTTCTCGCAGGATCTATACACTGAACGAGGCAAGAACTTTACCCAAACCACCCTTCTAACCCCCTTGCAGGCAGTTAACGTGCTTTATATAGACCGTAAAGGCACAAATGAGTAAATCAACAAAACATGAAGAGATGATAGAATAAAGTTCACTTTCAATATGAAAAACTAGATATTAAAGTCATTAATATAAACCCAATTAAAAAGTTAACCAAAGCTTGGAAATCAAAGGTAATACATAAAAGACTTGTCTTCACAAAGTGATGTAAGAAATTAGCTAAGCATGGACTTTGTTTGACAAAAACTCTTATGATCAATCTTGGATCCCGAGACTACTACACACACTCTAAAGATGGATAGAATAAAGTTCAATATGAAAAACTAGATATTAAAGTCATTAATATAAACCCAATTAAAAAGTTAACCAAAGCTTGGAAATCAAAGGTAATACATAAAAGACTTGTCTTCACCAAGTGATGTAAGAAATTAGCTAAGCATGGCCTTTGTTTGACAAAAACTCTTACGAACAATCTTGGATCCCGAGACTACTACACACACTCTAAAGATGGATGATGGAAGAATGTGGTCGATGATGGTGGTATTTTGTGGTGGAGTGGTGGCGGGTGTGAGAGAAGTGGTTTGCCAAGGGACCGATTGCAATTGAACCAAGAACCCCTATTTATAGCTGGAAACAGACTGTTCACACGGCCTCATGCCCGGAGGGTACGGCCCCGTGCCTCCTTCTTTGTCTTCATTTAATGAGTACTGTCAGTCCGTATGCTTATACGGCCCCATGGTCCTTGTACTTGCTATACTATCCAAGATTCTGCATATCTAGGAGTTAACCACGGCCCGTGTCCATGGGACATGGCCCCGTATCTCTTGTTTGCTTTTGTTTGTCTTTTTGTTCTTGGAATCTGAAGTGGGCTCAGCCCCATGCCTTAGTGGCACGTCCCCGTGTTTATCTTATTATTTGTTGTTTTTGGTCTCGGAGGGTTGGTATGATGTATCAACTCCTCTTCTTTTGTATTTATGTCCTTTTTTGCCGTTAATTTGTTCCTTTTGCACAATTAAACTGTTTTAATCCTGAATCGAAAGTATACAAAGAAACGTACGTTTTCCAATATCAGTACTAAAAAGGTTTGCTTGTATACCTTATTTAATATAATTTACATGTTACATTTGGTGCATATTAGTACGTTGAAGGTGAGTGTTTTAAATGTGGAAAAAAATACGGTCGGGGCATAGGTGCAAAACCAACTCTCTCTAATTGTTAAAGGCGGGTGATCGGAATGTGAAAGAGTTTAGGGTTATCCAAAAAGAAACGGGTGAGATGGCTAAGATTAGTTTACATACCATTATGGGTGTGCCACATCACTCGACATTGATAGTTTATGGCTATATCAATTCCTTCAAGGTATCGATTCTAATTGACTGTGGTTCCACTCACAACTTTATAAATGACTCCTTAATCCCTAAGGTCAAGTCAACTTAGTCACCCATGAGATTTATACAACCCTCCTAAAATATTTTTTTGACACCCCTAAATGTCCTAAAATATTTTTTTTCACAATTACTAGTATATTTGATTTCCAGTTGTAGTATGTAACTGATGCATATATATATATATATATATATATAGGGGATGGATCATGAGAAAACTAGTTTAAATGAGAAAACCAAAAAACTAACCAAAAAAGCCTAAAAAAAACCTAAAAACATACCAAATTTTTTTTTTTTTTTTTACAATTTTCTTTAGAAAAATCGCTACTTTTTTATATATGGAAAAAAAATTCAAAAAAAAAAAAAACTTTTTTTTGGTTGTATTGCACATGTGCACTAATACATAAAGCTTAAACCACTTAACCCACCCCGCACCGACACCCCCCAAAAACCAAAACCCCCCACCCCCACCCCCCAAAAACCTAAATTCACCCTCCCACCAAAAGCCTAACCCCCCTACCACCCAAAAACCAAAACTCCCCCACCCCCCACCCTCCCGAAAACCTAAAACTAAACCCTAAACATAAACCCAAAAAAAACCTAAACCCCCCCCCCCCTTCCCCCCCACACCCAAAAACCTAATCCTAATCCTAAACCTCCAAAAAACTAACCCTAAAAGCTAAACTAGACTAAAAAACTAACTTTAAGCATGTAATGCAATTGTAGTACATGTTATATTGCACATGTGCACTACTATAATAATAGTATTGAAAACAAGACGACACCATAAATATTTTTTTATGTCATAAAAATATGCTCGAATATACTTGAATGAAAGATACAAAAATTTGAGATCTTATGGTGCCATTTTTGTTTTAAAATGATAACGTATGGAGAAATGGGAAATGTTTGAAAAGTTATATATTTTTTTTCCAATTTTACCCCTCCTTCATTAAAAGTTCCCCCCCCCCCCCTCCTTCATTAAAAGTCTCCCCCCCTCCTTTTTAGTGGTTTTTAGTTAGTTTTCTAGTTTTCTCATTTATAGCTAGTTTTCTCATGATCCTCTCCCTATATATATATATATATATATGGGGAAAGGTTCATTGGGGAACACTAAAAAAGTGGGGAACAGCGGGGAATCGACTCAAACGAAGTCCGATTGGACTCATTCCAGTGGCGTTGGAACCGGCTCGTCGAACCCTAACTAGGATCTTTTAACCCTAAACCCTAATTCCTAACTCCTAAACTCTAAACCCTAAAGCTAGAAAATAAGGCTAAAACCTAAGCTAAACCGTAAAATCTAAACTATAAACCCTAAAAGCTAAACCCTAAATACTAAACCTAAAGCTAAACCATAAAGCTAAACCCTAAACCCAAAAGCTAAACCCTAAAGCCAAACCCTAAACCTTAAAGTTAAACCCAAAAAGCCAAACCCTAATACATTTAGGGTTTAGGGGTTATGATTTAGTGTTTAGGGTTAAGAGATCCTAGTTAGGGTTCGACGAGCCGGTTCCAACGCCGCTGGAATGAGTCCAATTGGAGTTCGTTTGAGTCAGTTCCCCACTGTTCCCCACTTCTTTAGTGTTCCCCAATGAACCTCACACTATATATATATATATATATATATATATATATATATATATACACATAGAAACGGGATCTAGAGAAAACGCTCAAAAGTGTGAGAACGGTGAGAACGCTTCCTGGCCCAACACGTGTCACGCCGCTCAGAAAAGGGTGGAGGGGCTTTTTTGTCCTTTCATCTTCTGCTTTTCTAGTTCCGCTTTTCCCAATATTGTTGGTTTTTAAGATTTTGGCGTTAACCAAATTCAATATTTAATGGTGTTTAATGGTTTCATTGTATTAACATTTTGGCTTTTATGGCGTTTACTCAAATCGTATGGCATTTTCTATTTGAATGGCGTTTTCCAAGGTGTTTTAAACAAGACGGCCCATTGTTCTATTATTTTTTTATAAATATTTTGGCATTTGTATTATCTTGGCGTTTTACTATTGTTATATTATATTTCAACCACTGGAAAAAAAATACAAGCGAATAAAATAAATTAAAAATCCTAATCGGATCTCTCTTCCCAATCTTCACTGTCATCAGTCTCTCTATTCTTTAATAATACTAGAACTGTCACCAAATATATGGCGTTTTATGGAAAACTTAACAAACCCATTGGTTTGATTTGTTTGCCTGCTCGTCTGTTGATATGGCTTTTTTGTGAATGTTTGGCAACATAGATCTATGTCGTGTGAGTGGGTTTTTCGCTTTTTCTTTGTCTTGATCTTCATCTTTATAGTCAACCCACTCTTCATTGTCATTGATCTCTTCTGGTCATCCAAACTTTCTTCAAGAACAAAAAAATACAAAATGCCATATGACTGGCATTAGTATCTTTTTCTTGAATTTGTGTCCATCTCATGCAGCAAAATCTTTTTGAGTTACTCCCTTCTGATAATAATTCAGTCAGTGAATCTTTCACGAAGAACAATTATGAATATCCAAGAAAGCATATTAGCCATCTTTGATTTTTTTTTTCTTGTCGTTTTTCAGTGAGTGGTATTTAGTAGTATTGGCGTTTGTTTTTTTTTTTTTTTTTTTTGATCAAATGGAAGTTGCTGAGACGTATCATTTTATAGGATGTCTTTTTGGCTCCTAAGTTAGGCGGTGCATTATTATAATAAAGTATTCATCTTTCCAGTTACTGTTTGTAATTATTGTTTTTGATAAGCTTTATCTCTGAAGTCTGTAACACGTCCCATCTTTCAAGTTTGGCGTTTTAGATTCTAATATAATAAATTTTCCCTTTCTTTAGTATTACTGATTTGTATTTTTTTTTTCTAGTTACATTTTCAAGTTTGCTTTTTTTTGGGGGGGGGGGGGGCTTATAATACTTTTTCAAAGTAATTTTATTATAGTTTGGGAGTTTTTTGGTGGTGTTTAACGGGATGATATCATTTAAACAAACATTTTGACTGTTTTGGCGTTTTTATTATATATGGCGTTTTATTATATAACAATCAACTGAAAAGGAAAATTAAAAAAAAAGAATACATAAACAATTGATTTTCCAAATCTTTACTGTCAGCAGTCTCTTTCTTCTTTTTTGGATCATGTTAACTGGCTGGTTCGACTTTCGTATGATTCATTTTGTTTTTTTTTTGTTTTTCAAGTAAGCACACAGTCTGACATCAGCATCTTTTTCTTGAAGATTTGTCCATCTCATGCAGCAAAATGTTATTAAGTTTAGACCTTTTTCTGTCAACAATCTTGAATTTCACAATGAACGAAGTTTGATTTTTTAACTTTTTTGGGATTTTACCGATAAATAGAACTCCACGAAATAAGAGCACCTTAAACCTCAAAATTTGATCATTCTAAAATCAATAATGTTTTGTTGTATGAGATGGACAACATTGTTAATCCTCTGTTAAGAAAGATAATTGACAATGTTGTCCACCCCATACAGCTAAACTTTATTGACCACAAAGCTCAATAATGTTTTTGTATGTTTTGGCGTTATAAATTGGATGGAAGTTGAGGATTAGTCAATAAGATTTTACTAAATGAAATGGACAACATCCTCACTTAAGGATTTTGTCCATTTCATTGAGCGAAATCTTACAGACTACTAAACTGAATTTCAAAAAAACGCTTTGGGATAGAAGGTATTTGATGTTTTGGTTTTTTGGCGTTTCTAAGGCTAATGGGATAAATGCAATATGGCGTTTGGGTTGTTGTGTGTGTTTTTAATTGAAGGTCTGAGATGTTGTATATATAGACTTTTTTGGTGGTTTTTTTAGGCGGGATTTTACTCTAATTAAGTTTGGCGTTTTATATATAATGGTGTTTTTACTTGGAATGGTCTGGGATTTTTGTTTTTGGCGTTTTATTTCATGAGATGGCGTTTTGTGTGGAGAAGTCAACAGACCCTTTTACCCTTAATGAAGCGCGTCCACGTAATAAAATTGATGTTATTTATGAAAACGTCACCGCGCCAATCTAGTCCATAGATTGTTTTGATCGGACGATCGATAAGCTTTCTCACCGTTCTCAAACTTTCTACCGTTTTCTCTAAATCCCGACCCTCAATATATATATATATATAGGGAGAGGATCATGAGAAAACTAGATATAAATGAGAAAACCAAAAAACTAACCAAAAAAGCACAAAAAATGAGGGGGAGACTTTTAATGAAGGAGGGGTAAAATTGGAAAAAAATACATAACTTTTCAAACATTTCCCATTTCTCCATAAAAAAAAATGGCACCATAAGATCACAAATTTTTGTATCTTTCATTCAATTATATTCGAGCATATTTTTTATGACATAAAAAAAGATTTATGGTGTCGTCTTGTTTTCAATACTATTATTATAGTAGTGCACATGTGCAATATAACATGTACTACAATTGCATTATATGCTTAAAATTAGCTTTTTGAGTCTAGTTTAGCTTTTAGGGTTAGTTTTTTTGGAGGTTTAGGATTAGGATTAGGTTTTTGGGTGTGGGGGAGGGGGTTTAAGTTTTTGGGGGGTGGGGTGGGGGGGTTTAGTTTTTTTTTCGGGTTTACAATTGCATTACATGCTTAAAATTAGCTTTTTGAGTCTAGTTTAGCTTTTAGGGTTAGTTTTTTTTTTTTTTTGGAGGTTTAGGATTAGGATTAGGTTTTTGGGTGTTGGGGGGGGGGGGGGGTTAGGTTTTTGGGGGGTGGGGGTGGGGGGGTTTAGGTTTTTTTCGGGTTTATGTTTAGGGTTTAGTTTTAGGTTTTCGGGACGGTGGGGGGTGGGGGTGTTTAGGTTTTTGGGGGGTGGGGGGTTAGGCTTTTGGTGGGAGGGTGAATTTAGGTTTTTTTTTTGGGGGGGGGTGGGGGGTTTAGGTTTTTGGGGGGTGTCGATGGGGGGTGGGTTAAGTGGTTTAAGCTTTATGTATTAGTGCACATATGCAGTACAACCAAAATTTTTTTTTTTTTTTTTTTTTTTTTTTGAAAATTTTTTATAGGCATAAAAACTAGCGATTTTGTATTAAAAATTGTTAAAAAAAAAAATTGGTATGTTTTTAGGTTTTTTTTAGGCTTTTTTGGTTAGTTTTTTTGTTTTCTCATTTAAACTAGTTTTCTCATGATCCATCCCCTATATATATATAGGGGAGCGCTAAAATGAAAACCACTTTCAGTTGTAAGAACCATGAGAACCACTCTCCACCAATCATATTTTGCCAACAAAAAGGGTAGTTTGGTCATTTACCCCAAATGTCAAATCTCACCCTCTCTCTTCATTTAAATCTCACCCTCTCTCTCTTCCTTTTAAATGTCACCCTCTCTCTTCATTTAAATATCACCTTCACTCTCTTCCTTTTAAATCTTCACCCTGTGTCTTCTTCCTCATTTGTTTCCACCACCATGTTCATCTTCGATGAGAGAGAAGGGGAACCTGCCAACAACCTGAAACAAATCCGATCTACCTCAAACACCCCCTCCCTCCGGTGAATACCTGCCAACAACCTTAAACGAATCCGACCACCACCAACTCTTGGTGGCAGCGGAGAACAGCAGCAGCAACACCGCCACCACGGTGACGGCGGCGACGAACAGAGAGACGGGGAAGTGAGAAAGAGAGAGAGAGAGAGAGATCAGGAGAGAGAGAGAGAGAGGAGTCAAAGAAGACGGTGGACGGCGGTAGCGCCGCCGCTCACGGCGGCGACACTAGAGACACAGGCGGCGGCGGTCCAGGTTATTCCGACTAGTGTCAAGGTAACCCCCCCCCCCCTCTCGCTTCCTTTTACCGTACTGAAGTCGGATGATGACGAATCAGGATGATGATGCTGTTTTTTTTATATTTGATTGATGATGATGGAGTCGGTGATGGCCGACGATAGAAGCCGGCAGCGGCACGGCAGTGACAGTGGATGATAGGTGAATTTATGTGTCGTTAACAGATTGGTGAATTTATGTGTCGTTATTTGGGGGAAATGTTGAACGTGTGAAATGTTTTGTAGAGATTTTGGTTAATTAACCTTTTTCTATTTATGCTCTGTTTCTTTCTTTCTTTCTTTCTTTCTGGAAGATGTTGAACGGACAGGATGGTTTAATTTGATGAAATTATGCATCAAAAGGATTGAAAATGCTGCTTAGGTGGATTCAAGAGTCAATTTTGATAAGCTGACCCTCCTGATAATTACTACAGAGTGGGAAAACAATTGTAGATTAATTACACAAATGGTCCCTAGATCAAGAAAAAAAATTGATTACATAGCAGTGGGTTTATATTTTTCCCCCCAATCAATGATGAAAGCAATCTATCTGAGACACCTACCGAGTTGCGATTTCTGGGTGCGTTCGTTTTTGTGTAAAAAAGGTTTGGTAAAAAAAAAAGTTAAAACCGTAAACTTTTTAACGTAAATTTTTTAATGTAGAACATAAACTTTTTAACGTAAAAAATTTAACGTAAAACGTAAAACGTAAAAAATTTAACGTAAAACGTAAAACTTTTTAACGTAAACCGTAAACTTTTTAACGTAAAACGTAAAGTTTTTAACGTAAAACCTGAATTTCTTAACGTAAAAAGTTTAACGTAAAACGTAAATAGTTTAATATAAAACGTAAAAAGTTTAACGTAAAACGTAAAAAGTTTAACATAAAACATTAAAACATAAAATGTAAAAACGTAAAACGTAAAAAGTTTAACGTAAAACGTACAAAGAGTTAACGTACAAAAAGTTAGAGGTAAACCTGAATCAGCAAGCATGGCCCTAGCAGCTTCAATCAGTGTCCTATTCTTTCTTTCAACTACCCCATTTTAATCTGGTGTGTTCTAGGGATGTTGTACTGCCTTACAATCCCTTTCTTCACACAGAAGGCATCCAACTCCTTATTTTTGAATTCTGTGCCATTGTCACTCCTGAAGACTTTTACTGGAAGGTCAAATTGCTTTTCAACCTGTGTCACAAAGTCTTGCAAAATGCTTGCAGTCTCATCTTTTGAGTGTAAAAAGAAAGTCCATGTAAACCTAGATTGATGGGCCTGCTGCTGGGAACTACTCCCAGTGCCCTGATTCTGATACGAATATGGACGCTGCTGGTAAGGTTGGTTGTATGGCTGGAACTGCTGACCCTGACCCTGCTGTGGCGCTGCAGCGCGCTGGGTAAATCCCAATGGGTTTTGATTACCCGTATTCGCTCGCCACCCAAAATTTGGGTGATTTCTCCATCCGGGATTGTAGGTATTGTTGTACGGGTTGTTCTGCGGCCTCACCTGATTACTCACAAAATCCACTTCTTCGTGGCCCTCATATACGACTCCCTAAAAACATGCACCCTGCTCGTGTGACACTCCACACTGGTCACACCGTGAACCAACTTGCGCGGCTATCTGGGATTTATCGAATTTCCCTGCAAGAGCCGAGATTTGTGCAGTAATGGCCATGTAGTCGTCCACCGCATGTACTCCTGCGCGAGATGATGATGATGATGATTTTGCCCGGCCTCTATGTCCTTCACGACACGAGCTGGATTTCAACGCAACTTTTTCTATGATATCATACGCTTCAGTCGGCGTCTTAGTTCCTAGATCGCCTCCTGCGTTCACGTCTAATCGCTCCTGCGTGTGGTAACTGAGCCCCTGATAGAACGTCAAGACCAGCTATCTCTTGGAGAAGCCATGATGTGGAACATCAATCAACAAATCCTTGAATCTCTCCCAACCCGCATGCAATGACTCTCCCTCGTCCTGGCGAAGGGTCACAATCCGGTTCCGTAGCTTGGTTGTTTTCTCAGGTGGAAAATAATTTTGCATAAACAGCTCCGCCACCACATTCCAGGTCCTGTTGGACCCAGCTGGAAGTGACATAAGCCAAACTCTAGCTTTGTCACGCAACGAGAAAGGAAACAACCTCAACCGAATTGCATCCTCCGAAACACTTGTGATCCTAAATGTCGAACAAATAGCGAGGAAAGCAGCGATATGTCTCCCGGGATCCTCATGCTCACGCCCATCAAACTGTACTGAATTCTGCACCATGTTAATAATACTAGATCTAATTTCAAATGTAGGTGCATCTATAGTAGGCTGAAGGATACTCGGCTCCAGGCCTGTCGCTCCGGGCTGATTCGTTTCATTCAAAGGTCGCTCATCGTCCGCCATGATTCCATTTCCTGCTGCCCCTGAGCCCTCGGCTTCAGCAGGTACCACCGGCTCCGGCTCACTAGCTGTGAGCAGTAGCGCTACCGCACGAGATCTCGCACGAAGACGTCTCCTCAGATCACGCTCGGGTTCGTCTGACGGCTCAATAGGATCGGGAGCGGGTGTTGAGGACATCAACCTGCAAACGAAAAATTGACACAATGAATATTTTATTGCTGTTTTTTTTTTTTTTTTTTTTTTTTGCTGAAAAGAAACAGAATATTATTTTAACTGGGCTGAAAATTTTATAAAAATCCAAAAATGGGCCCGAAATTTTATAAAAATTAAAGCAATAAAATAATCCAATCAGCTAATATATAAATGAATTTTCATAGCCGAAAACTCAAAGAATAGATAGATAAATAAATCCAAAATCGAACAAATAGACGGAATAAAAATTTACAAGTGTACACGATAATCTCGGAAATGAATAAAATGAATTAAAATCAAGAAATATTACCAAATATATAAACAAATAAATAATCAAGAAAATATTCACAAATATTAACAAGTATATACACCGATAAAACATAAACAAATACTTAATAAAACATAGTAAATTTCAAATAAGAAAATAGATAAATAGCCTTGCTTTATACGCAACCACAGCATGCAAACTAAGTCGGTTTTGCCACTAGGAACATTTGACAATTCTTCATTTTCAAGACAATTAGTATCCCTTTCGAGAATCCTAACATGACAATCATTCAGAAAGCTAAAACGATAAACACACTTTAACCACCTAAAATTGTTCTTTAACGTGCAATTGATAAATGTCTATGAAAATATCTTAAAAATAAGTTAGTCATCCGTTAGGCATTTTCTAACTTCACTTAAACAAGGAAAGTGACATCGATAAACACAATGCAACCACCGAGACAAGCATAAACTAGATTAAATCACAACCGAGTTCATTTTATGAATCTTACACATAAATTCACCAAGATAGCAATTTTGGCCTAAATTACTAACTAGGCTAACAAATCATGGCAAGAATTCATAACAACACCATTTAACCCGTTAAGGTCCTTACGTGACGGAAAGCTTTCTTGATTAACAATAATTACATTTTATTAAATCACTAACCATTTCTAGTATCATGATGCACACATTTTAACCGAGCTAAACTAGTTAACCAAGTTTAAAGTTTACTAATACAAGATTAATTAAGCTTCATTTTTCAACTATCTCAACTAACCAAATATTAATCATCCAACATAATTACTTATAATCAAGAAATCAACAACAATAACAAGGTTGCAAACTAATCATCAAAGATTAACATAGAAAATATTTCCAAGTTTCATTACAAACAAAGTTAACATACTAATGGTTACAATTAAGCAAGGGATTGTTGTGTTTTTGCCCAAAGGCTACAATAATACATAGAACATTAATCTAAATGCTTGAAAGATTAACAAAATTATGGAAAGATTAGAAAATCAAACCATAAAAAAGCACTAGATTAAGAATCCGGAAGATAACGGAGCTAATCGGCACAATGTCGCTTGAATCCGAGTGAAAGCTAACGCCTCCGGAGCCTGAAAATCGCCAGAATCGCTCCCAAAATATCCAGAGTTACGAGCAGAATGTTTCTGCATGTTTTTTATATTTTTTTGATCTCGCACGGTCGTGCACTTTATTGGCACGACCGTTCACTTTATGCATTATTGGAGTTACTGTGCACCATACCTCATGGCATCATCTTATCTTGACCGTCTTCGATCTCGCACGACCGTTCATCTGGTGGCACGGACGTGCGTATCCGGGTTAGGGTTGCACGACCAACTGCACTGATGGTGCAGTTACGGGCTTTGCTTGAACATCGGGTTTGCACGGGAGTGCCAATAGTTGCACGATCGTTCCTTTCCGAGAGAGCTTGCACTCCGGATTGCACCCTCGTTCACTGCCGGGCTGGGCTGTTTTATCGGATATGCACGGTCGTTCCATGAGCCGCACGACCGTGCCAAATTCCCAGGTCAGATTCTTCACAGAATGTTCGCAGCTTTGTCGTTTCATCCGGAAAGTCCTCGTTTTCACTATCATCTTGTCCGGCATGCTGTTTTAGGCCTGTAAACAAAAGTATACCTGATTAAGTATCCGGATGACGGTTTTACGGACGAAAACGCATAAAATAGGGATAAAATGGGGGACTAAAATATGTATAAATTAGTGAATATCAAATCTCCCCACACTTGAACCTTGCTTGTCCTCAAGCAAGCTAAACTAAAATGCAATAAAAACTAGAATCTAACAAGAACGAGTATTTACAAACTATTTATTGAAACAACAAAAAACGGTTAGCCGGTTTTTCGAACGACAACATCAAATGAATCAAACCAAACAAGCGTATGCAAATATATGTAGATAACCAAAAAGCCGTGACTTCACTTTCAATTGACTTAACATGCTAATCTTCACACAACTCACAATGTTCACACACACTCGGTTTTATATGTGAAACATACATAAAATGTGTATGTGCCAACACTCAATGCCTCGTCAATGAAATGTGTAATATCATAAGCTTGTCATAAGATCTCGTCTCCACCAACTAACATGCGAAAAAAGTATAAATCAAGAGGTCTTTACAGGTTTAAACGTTAGGCTTGGGTGATGGGTATGGAAATGGATATTTAAAGTGGCGAAATGGTTAAAACTCGGTTTTAGCGTTTAACAAGCGCAATACAACAAAACTATACATACAAACGCCTTAAAAAGGCGACTTATGCGACAACAAGCTCATAAACATGATTTCATCATTTTATCATTCAAAATTGCTTGAATTTTGTCTACTTCACCCTATCTTAGGGTGTTTTATTTTCTGTTTTTTTTTTTTTTTTGCAAACTATTGGATTTATACAATGAATAATAAACTATAACAAGCGCTAGTTAAACGATTATTTTGACCGAGTTTCAACACGAAAAGGTTTAAAACATAAAAAGGCTAAATTTGGCTAAGTGGGCGATTATGTTGGGTAAACAAAGGTAAACGGGAAGGCTCGACATGGTTAATCCTAAAGGGTAACGTAGGGTTTACGGGAAACACAACACAAAGAACAGGGATAACACAAAGGGTTTTCTAAGTGCCTCTATCACTTCTACACAATTTCGCAAGTTCATGGTCTTAACAAGCATGCTAGTGACAAGTTCTAAATTACACATGACATCTGGCTCACTCCTACTCCGAAATGAACAAATATATAACAATTTCAAGGCTCAAATATGCTCACATAACGGAAGGAATGGGTAAAAGTGTGAAAACTATCATGCAAGTCTTTCTTTGTTTGTCACGCTTTCCGGTTTTCTTTTTCAAAATTTATTTTGCTTGTCGAGTTTTATCATGTCCGAAGCTTTCTAAAACACAACCAACTGGTTTATTTATTAAAAAATAATATATACAAAATACAGATATTTTTTAATGATTTTTCTGATTTTTTTTACAGGACATACAAAGTTAATAAAGTTAAACCCCTCCCCATGCTTGAACTTCGCATTGTCCCCAATGCGAAACCCGAAATATAGAGATAAAGGATAATAATACTCCCCTGAAGATGATGTTGATGCAACGAGACTTCCAAAGCTGTATCTGTGATGTGCTCCGGTCCAAGACTTGATAGCCAAAATCTGCAAGTATGTCACAAGGTACAGCAAAACAGAACAAAAACAAATAAACCAAATAAACCATAATTTACATAAATATAAGTACTAAAATCCAAACATGACAAGACAAAAAAAAGTGTCTGAAAATAAAGTACAATCCGGGGGTGTTTGAAATAACACCCAAAATGAACACCCGAATAACTAAGTACTTAAATAATAAAACCACCAACGATCAACTCAACCGTCTCCTACTCATCATCACCAGCATCATCTCTCGTGTTGGAAGGGCCTGCGCCTTCATAACTAGGTGGGTTCCCGTATGGGAACTGTGGGGGCTCCCCGAAGTAGTTCGGGTAGGCGTTTTGAAGCCCCCCGAATATGTACGAGAATCCATCATGCACCTCCCGGCGCTTGTAGTCCTGGTTCGCCCTGATCTGGTCCTGGTTAGCCCTTATCTGCTCTATATGAATCCTTTGCTGCTCTTGGTTAACCTGCATTTGTTGGAACTGCTGGTAAAACTCAGGGTAAGACCAGAAGCCCTCTGGCCAATCCTGGTGCTGGTGGAATCCGTGATGATGTGGTGAATGTGGTGGTATGTGTGGCTCATGCTGCTCCTGATCTCCCATTTCCTCATCCTCATCTTCCTCCTCAGCAGGAGGCAACGGGTCCCAAACCTCGTTGTTTAAACTCTTCAATCGATCCCCGTGATCCAACTCAGCAATCAACCCCATCGCCTTCAATGACCGAATATCAACAGATACACCATTGGTCACCAAAGTAAGACCCTCAAGTACCTCATCAGTCATCAACCCCAAGTTGTAAGCAATTTCAGTCACATACTGACCGCCGTGAATCTGACTGTTGGGCTTTCTCCCCTAGCTTTTCCCAAAATATTCCGCCATCCTCGCAGCTAGGTTGATGTGTACCCCCTCAACCAGCGCATAAAGAAATATCAGATCTGGTGTTGGCCAGTTCCCTAAATTGTCCATGCGGCCGCAGACGGTATGGCTGAATATATGATGCATCACTCGATGCAAAGGTCTCTCAATGGTGAAGCTTTGGACATTCTTGGATCGTATGGGCCACCAACTGCATTTTGAGCCCAAAACACGGCTCGTGGTTCATCGCTCGGGAAGGTGAAATCATCGGTGAAGAACTCTGAATCCATGTCTTCTTGTGTGTAAATCCCAAGCCTCCGACCCAATCTACCCACCGACCAATTGTGCCAACATCTCCCCAATCTGAAAGTGATCCTCTCTCTGTAGCGAAAGTTTGGATTTTGATATGCTTTTGGCTTTTCGTATGAATAAGTGGAGAAGAATTCTATCGTTAGCTCACGATAGATGGGTCGGTCGATAGAGACTAGACGGGCAAGCGGAATAGTAAGCATGTTTTCTAGTCTTTCATGCTGATTTAGATCTCTCATAACATCC